>JAMKCH010022346.1:0-81860 GCA_023653785.1 Ophioderma brevispina | reverse complement strand
ACTCCACTATTGAGAAGGAGTGTCTTGCTCTGATTTTGGCATTAGGCATTTTGTGTATATTTGGGCACCACAGTGCACAGTGCTTGTTTTTCACAATCACAACCCCCGTCACCTCATCCCCAGGATGAAAACAAGAATCATAGGTTAGTGGAGGTGGAGTTTGACCTGCAAGCGTACAAACTAGACATCAGACACATCAACAAAGGCAAAGATATGTGATGGCTGATGCCTTATCCATAATTGTGTAGTTAATCAGAAACAATACAGCTTTTAAAAGGAAGTGTAACATTGTGAATAAGTATGTATTGAAGTTTAAAATTTAGAGCCTTAATAGGTAACGAAAGTTTGCTTTTCACTCAAACTTTCTTTCTTAAGGGAGGGGTGTTACAGGCCCAAGAATTTACAATGAGTGATTTTCATTTTGAGTAAGATTAAGTCTATTAGTCTAGTACATGATATAAAATATACCTGTTTGTTGCTAGCTGGTATGTGCAAAGCAATTGGAATTCAAGAGAACCGCGAGAATTTCTGAGTTTACTAGAGACTAGGAGATCAGGCTAGCCTAACTCAAGGTTGATTGTTGTCTGGCCATAGGTGGCGCACTCTCTGTAAAAAATTAATTTTTTTTACACAGTCAGTGAGTAGCTGCTATGAGATCCTAAATCTATGCAGGACATGTGGAATAATAGGAGGCATTTCCATAATCATACTTAATCTACTTTATTTAGTACATGACTCAGATAGAGAGGACCAGATCCTTCTAGTATTGTTTGAGAGGATAGATAAAGCCCTGGTGAGAGACGATGAGTCAGAGTTACCATAACCATCATGCTCCAAGTTCTTAGCAGAGTTTCCAAGCATAGTGACGATCCATCGTTCCAAGTTAGTGACAGTGAAGTAACATTGTCTTTCCCTATATGACAATTGTCATAGTTGTCACAGCTCCAAAGTTTTCGTCCGATTGTTTAGCCGTGTTCGGTTCCGTTTTCGTGGCCTCTGAGTTATCCAAGGATACACAAGCTACAGCACTTTTGGACTTTATATTTAGTCGACCTCCGAGCTTCGGGAGCATTAGGATCTGGTTGGTTTTCTTTTTTTTCAGTCAGGACAAGTCGTGCGTGGACACGCCCCTCCTTGAATCGTGTAAGTTACTACACTGGAATATTCGCCAGGACTCTTGCAAGTTCGGCATCTTAATTGTATCTCCCTCGCTGCAGCCCGGCGCCCGCGTCGCGGCACACCCCAGGTAGTAAGTTTAGTAAGTTCATAAATTACCAACTTTTTATAGATAAATCTTTGATTATTAACCTAATCGATGTTTGAATGAATTTGATTTAAACACACATTAAATAACACTTTGTTTTACCTTTGTATCAAGTTCACAGTGTATTGTCTAGTTAATTCAGGAGGTTTGAATCCGTAAGTTTTGAGGTGTTTTGGCCTTGGTCAAGGTTGACCGTAACAATATCACCTTCATTTTTCTTCCAGAACGTGCAAAGAATCATCATCTGTGGTTCCCATATCAAGCCAAGCCCATATTTTGTAGTAAGATCATAGGCAGGGATCACAATATTTCCAATTGTTTTTGCGATTGCGTTCAAGTGTGATGTTTTCCGTATTAGCACAATGCTTTTGGATTTCATGAAAAAAACTTGTAAGTCCAGATGCAAAGAGTTGGTTAGGATTCACACTAATGTTACGGTACTTTTTTTTTATTTTGGGATTGTAGAACTTTCCTGTATCTCTATCGTTTATTCAGTATTTATCGGTGGGAGCCACCCATAGAATGCATGCCTTTCATCGATTTGGCTTGTGGAGCCATTTGATATTCCAATTATGTCTGATTTGGGTTCAAGGATAGTTTAGTATGTCGAACGACGTGTCAACAATATGTGTTTTAACTTTTTGGTATGATTTTTTTATCATGGTGGCAATTCCATGGAGGTAATTACCTCAAACTCTAAATGAATGTCAGAAACTGTTTATGTTGCGGTCGAATCACGGCTTACTAGACTTGCCATAATAATCATAATAAAACGCATGCTTATATAGCGCATTACACAATTAAGGCTCAATGCACTGTAAAAGGAATGAACACAATTACAAACATGTTAACAACAAACAAAAAATAATTAAAGTAATTAAAGTACCATGGCAACAAGAATGAGAGATGGAATAACTTAGTTAAGGTTAAACAAGTAAGTTTTGACAAAGCATTTGAATTGGTCAACAGTCTGTGAGATTTTTATATGCATAGGGAAGATTGTTCCATAGTTCAGCTGCAGCAGAAGAAAATGCACGACGACCATAAGACTGAGTTGCGGTTGATGGGGTATGAGACGACACTGCAACATAATTGTTGATTGTTGAATGAATTTTAACTAGTTAAAATTTCAAAACAAATATAAATTGTATATGTAAATATACCGTTCTGATGCTATCCGCTAGGAAAGCGAAGGACACCTTTCGAACCTAACACCTATAGATGATATCTATCGTTCTTCTACCAACCCAGTCTTGTGGCTCAGTTGGTTAGAGCGCCGTCACTAGTAATACTGAGGTCGTTTTTTTTTTTTTTTTTTTTTTTTTTTATCATGGTGGCCAATTCAGGTGAGGTAATTACCTCAAACTCTAAATGAATGTCTGAAATTGTGTATGTTGCGGTACGATCACGGCTTACTATGACTTTGCCATAATAATAATAATACAACCATGCTTATATAGCGCATTACACAATTAAGGCTCAATGCACTGTAAAAGGAATGAACACAATTACAAACATGTTAACAACAAACAAAAAATAATTAAAGTAATTAAAGTACCATGGCAACAAGAATGAGAGATGGAATAACTTAGTTAAGGTTAAACAAGTAAGTTTTGACAAAGCATTTGAATTGGTCAACAGTCTGTGAGATTTTTATATGCATAGGGAAGATTGTTCCATAGTTCAGCTGCAGCAGAAGAAAATGCACGACGACCATAAGACTGAGTTGCGGTTGATGGGGTATGAGACGACACTGCAACATAATTGTTGAATGTTAGCTCGTAGGATAATTTATCTTTATAAGTTCATGTTGGAAGTATGGCATGTGTGAAGTCAATAATTCAAAGTCGAGTGGAATGCAGAATACATTGTCTTGTCATAGGCTGTGCCGATTGCGACATCTTTTACAACAGCGCCCTTATCCCCAGCATTGATTCTACTTTTTCGAACGGCAGCTGATTGAAATCCTTGATAAACCGCATTTTCGCGTTCATTTGGTGTTTTCCAGAGATCTTGAAAAATAAGGAACACGTTGCTGTCATTCAAAGTAAACACAGATTGACCTTCTAATTTTACCTCAAGTTTGCCAATTATTGTTCTTCCTAGATTATTACCTATTGTTCCATTTGCATCGCTGTCAGAATTGAGCTCTATCTTAAATGAAAGTTTTGATGTACCGGGTACTATCACATCATTCATACCTAAGTCTGGAAATCTTACTGTTAGAATACCATTTTCATCAATTGTGCTTGGAACATGTGTATTATATGGTACGACGTACGCCTTTAATTCCTTTAGGTTTACGTAATTTTCTATAAGGATTCAGTTTGTGTCCATACTCAGTTGCCATTTTTATATATAATATATATTTTTACATGGCTGACTTTGATCCCATAGATATTGAAATGGATCCTATTGAGGAAGAGCCTGTGGTTAGAGATCCCTTTTGAATGGGATAATTATAAACAAGATGAAACAGCGTTTGATGGTTTACCAAATGTACCAGAAACAGGGGCAGATATTAGACATGTAGAAAACCAACAAGCAAAGATGATTTTTTATGAATCAGTCAAACAACTTGGATGGGATGTAGATTTAGATGCATCTCTTTGATATAAAACAGTTTTTAAGAGAAACCCCAACACTAAACAAGTTTATGCTATTTATCAGGGTAAAGAAATTAGATTGAATAATTCTAAAAATCCTTTTAAAAACATCTTGCACTGAGTTCTATTCAAAAAGAGGCTCAACAAAAAGGTTTTTCTGGTATTAGATTTGTTACAGATGTTCTTGGGGTTAAAGACTATGGATCTGGTATACGACCAAGATTACCACCCTAACAACGTCAAATATTAAATGAAGTAATGATATTGTAAAACCAACAGGAAGCCCTGATCTTCAAGAAAACATAGAATTACAGGATATACAAAACGTAGGGGAAAAACTTGATCCATTTATAGAAGCCGGTGCTCAAACCGAAGTTGCTCTAACCCCTGAAGGTTTGCTACCATACCGTGAACTAGCTGGATTAGATCGTTCCCTCAGACAAATGAGAACAACTGTTAAACATCTAATAGGCGAAAAGAAGATGGTTAAAATAAAAAAGCAAGACTAAGAGTAACGGCGGTGCCAACGAAGATGAAATACCTGCTGATTTTGAAAAAACCAGAAAAACTTGAGAGCAAATTAGATGAAGAAGTGAAACTTTTAAATGGAGAAAGAAATACAGAATATGATGGTATGTTAGAAATCAGTTTGAAACGATCAAGACAACAACCATAGACAAAATGTTAAAAGAAGATTTGACTTCTTTAGTGATCGAGTCAAGAACATCATTGATGAACAGGGTGACGGTTGCTCAATTGTAACTGCTTGGGAATGACAATTGCTACATTGGTTGAGGGAAATTCCTTTTGCTACTAAAACTTGCTGCTCGCAATTGACACCAAAGCTGAGCCAAAACCTCCATGTCCCGTGCGCTGACATGGTCCAAATCCAGGCCTGTCTCTAAGCCTACTGACTCATAGATAAAACAAATGCTTAATAAAAAATAGCTAATTTATTGCTGAAAAATAGCTGATAAAAAGGTTAGATGCTTTGCCTAGGATTATTGGATCTATAATAAGCCTACATGTCACCATGCTGCGCGTTCATTATTTCTTTCACGTCTAGATTTTGCAACAACCTTTCTCCCGTCCCCAATCTATTATATTTTCGCCTTCAACGTTACAGAATTGGGACAGCACGTCTGTAATTTTGAAGGTTAGGTGACCGCAAACACGCCACTGGACCACTTTTGAAATCAATTCACTGGCTACCAATACGCCAAGGATCATATTTAAACTGCCCTTCACAACGACGAGGACCAATAATTTATGAATTGTTGTATCATGATATGTACACAAAGAGGACAACTCCGTTCTTCCGTTGATTACCTTAGTCTTTGAGCTACCCTATCACTAGAGTATTTAGCTGATGATAGAACTTTCACAGTATCTGCATCAAAAGAATGGAATGAAGCTTCTGTATTATTAGACAATATTCATCTCCTGCTATTTCAAAAAATCTCTTAAAACTTATTTTGTTTCCATAATAATTTTCAGTTTGTGTATGATGCACCTTTCAAATTTAGTTTTAATGGTTTGCAAATGTCATGTATTAATTGTTGTCCTTTATTCTTTTTTCAGTGTTGCCTTGTGTGGTAACCCATAGTGGTTGTCCTTGTTGTCCTTGCTCTAGTTCGGTGTTTTATTGCAATGGCCCTTTTTGTCATTGCGCCATGAATTAGGCCATTTCTCTATTTCTTGTTGTACAGCACTTGTTAAAGGCGTTATATTACCAACATTATAATTAATATTTTACATTGTATGTTTAACTTGTTTTAATTAATCTTGAACTTCTTTGCACTGTACTTTGTAATGTACATTTAAGTTTGTAGTTTTAAGACATTTTATTCTGTGAGCGCTCTGAGCCTTTTGGGAATGGCGCACTAAATGCTGTATGTATGTATGTATGTATGTATGTATGTAGTATGTATGTATGTATGTATGTAATGTATGTATGTATGTATGTATGTAGTATGTATGTATGTATGTATGTATGTAAGCTTTGTTTTGAAAACTGCGGCATCTGATGTGGGGTTTGTAGAAGAGCATGTGTGGATTTTGGCAGTAGCTGTTGTGGGAATACTTTATAATTATGTTATTTCAAAAACCAAACCAAAGTAGTATCTATAGTTATACCGCCTAACACCATTAGAAGTTTGTTTTCCACGTGGGTGAGATCGTTTTTTAGGTGCAATACCAGCATGTGTTAGGCCTTTGCTTTTATCACGTACAAAAATTCCCATAGCATTCATTGCATCTCCATAGAAATAGTGTTGGATGTATTCTATTTTACATCTATGTCTCATTGTCCGGGTCCTGATCAAATTTACCGCGGAGGAATAAACACCTGCCACTTTTGTGAGGGATCATAATCACCTCCCTTTTCTAGTACTTTTCGGTCGTCAATCTCATATGATGACCGAATATAATATCTAACTTCGTCAACCCACGTGAACGTTCTAATATTTCCTGAAATCCGCGGTAGAGGAAAGCCAACTCATTACAGTGGCTTCAAATAACAAATTAGGTTAATTCCAATTTAGAAACATTAACACTTAATCGCCCAAGGGGGTCCTACTCCTATGGACCCCACCCCCCCCAAAAAAATTGTTTTCGCGCTGGCCGCTTTACGCGTGGGTTTTTCGTCGATTTTTTTTGTAATTGTGTGGACTTTAAATGCGCTTCTTTCATACAAAAAAATAATAAAATCGGCCTGGCCCCAGTAAATGAGTATTAGTGGGGTTTGGGAATCAAAATCCAGAACCATAGCCATTTTTGCTGATATGTGTGCCCCACTGCCAGGTAAGGAAAACATTATACTAACATAAAAATAATTAACCTTTATGTGCTGAAAAAGAAATGGTTTAATATAGACGTTGCTAAACCGTTACTGTACAACTCTATGGAAAAATGTCGTGTATTTTGCAAACCACCCGTTAAATTGCAAGTTTTGTGTAAATATATGTAAGTTGGGTCTTCTAAGAATAGATCTCGAAATAAAATAAGTTTTCAAAAAGTTTGATGGTCTTTTTGCCCAATTTCACGGGTTTTGAAAAAATGTTTTTGCCCCTAATTTGCAGCCCAAATTTTTTTATGATGATTTGGAATTGTTTTATGACCCTTCACATGTGGTAGAAAAATCGTCAAAAATTCCTCGGGAAAGTGGGTTCCTTAGGGTGGGGTCCCATGGACCCCCCCACCACCCCCCCGGGCACTAACGGGAGTGAAACACCTGGTCCACTTCATTGTTAAAGGATTGATCGGTTGTAAAGGACATTGCATTTCGCTTAAAATACGCCTAATTTGGTATAGTTATGAAACGAAACATCTTCTTATCATGGGATCTTTATTTCTTTATTTATAACTACATCCATTAATTGCGCAACATACAGCGAAATTTAGTTGGTTTGGCCAACACTGCACTGGGTTTGACATCCAATCCTCATATCTTTGAGGGTCTTTTGTTTTGTAGGTATTTTAATGAGTCCACATGTTTTAGGACCTTTTTGTGGTCAAATGTTTTTTTAATTTTGTATACTTTGATTTACTACTAACTGATTGTTTGCTCATACACCACCGACCGGTATTTTGCATCTTGGTTATATTTAAACGCTGACGTATACCTCGTTAATATAATATTATAATAAAATGTTCATCACAAAAATTTTAAAAAAAAAAACGCTAGCAGGCAGCTTTATACTTTAAATAAAAATACACCTATGATAATACTGTGACGATAAAAAGTTGATTGCAATAACAGAATTCGGGGTGTATAGGATGGGGGTGGGGGGGGGGGGGGGGTGTTGTGGGTTAAAAATATTTACGACACCCAACCCACTGTTTTAAAAAAAGAAACCCGTAAAAAAACAGGGATTTGACTGGCAGCTGGGACTCTACACCGTTCAGAACGTAAAATAACTGGAGCCGCAAAAATACGAACCTATAAGGAAGCTTCCAAATACGGCGCAGAATCTCATCTTCAATGTTATTTTTTTTGGTTTTTTTGAATTTTCAAACAATATTAAGATTAAACGTTCTTACAACCTATGGCCAAATTTTCACGTTGTAGATATAGCATCATACAACCTTTTTTATTTACGTCCACCACGTGTTGTAAAAAGTTTATTTCAGGAAACCGTTTTTGAGAAAAGCATAACAAAGGGAAACGTGCAGAATATAACCATTTAAAACCAGTTTCTACATACGGTAATGTTACATATTCTAATATCACATCGTTATCATCATATGATAAACAATCATCATCATCAACAAGTACCTTACATAATTCGAACCAAGGGCTTAACGATTACAAGTCCTAACCCTTATCCACTATACTAAATGACTTTACAGATACCAGATGCTAAAATTAAATAAATATATATTTGTGGACATATATTTGTGTGTACTACTTTTTTTTTTTTTTTTTTAAAATTAAACTAATCTATAAAAAGTAAGAATCGAGTTCTACAAGAGTTTTTTTAAAAAACTATTTAAAATGAAAGGGAAAATACGATTTTGAAGTTTATAGGACGTGAATTACGACAGTATTTTACCAACATTTTATAAGGGTTTTAAAAACGGATTTTCATAGTTTCATATTCTTACATAAAACAAGTAAGAGTAGTATGTGAAAAAGAACGTAAATACGGAAAAATATAACAAGGGTCAGCCGGATAAATACTTACCTTTTTCAAAATGTGTTAGTATTATTTCTAACCATGTTTATTAAACTTTTTTCTGCTGCCCATTGTAATTATGTTAGGTATAGGGTAATAAAGCGTGGAAAATTATTGAATAATTAGGGTTTTACACCGTAATTTAAAAGGTAAGTCTGGTACAAAATTAGGAACATTTCACAGTGCATGCAGGTACGCAAGAGATATAAATGGTCCATCGATTGAAATAAGGATTCGAAGCTGGATTATAATTTTCAGGTATAGTTAAAATTCTGACTGATGCAATTGAGGGATTAATATTACATGAAATGAAGACGATGGTAAGATAAGTATGAATATTCTGAGTGAATAACCTTGGTTGAACAGATCCTATGACGATATTTTTGGGTTAGATGATAAAGGTGAGATGGACTCAGGTGGCTATTTTGAAGATTCGTGCTGTTGATTTTTGCCTAAAAGAATAAATTTTCGTGAGGCAGTACTGTCTACAACACTAATTAATAACGATAATAATCAACGAATAAAATCAAGCAATTGTTGGTTATTATGTCAGTGTAAGCAAAACCTTTTGGGTTTTAGAAGTAATTTGAAAACCCAGATTATAAATTACTTCATGGACAGGCACTATAACGAAATAGACTTGTTTTTAAGGTAGAACGGCCGGAAATGTAGACAACATAGCTGGATAATTCACTCCACAGCTATTGATGGTGTTCTTGAGGTAAACAAAATAATTTTTTCATAATATTACAGACAAAATGTAGCAGTTACGGGACCAGTTGAGGAGAAGAAACTAAAACTTCTTGATGTTTATTAAGCCAGGTAACGGTAGATTCTGATATGGAGGGAATATACCACTTAAAGGACGCACAAAGAAATAGAAGCGATGCTGAGGACTGTGGTTATGTATCCGATTGGTGCCACGTCATAATACTGAACAAGCTTAATAAATAAGTGTGGTAAAATGACGGAAATCTTGATATGGAAGTAATAAAATAACCAATGTGGGCACGCCAATTGAAGAGGACTGATGTGGTAAATAAAACCAATATGTAGATAGTGTGATAGAACACGAACACGATACAGAAAATCTTATTGAATTAGGAAGATATATCGGCTTTCTCAGACAATAAACAAAAAAAAAAAAAAATTACAATACAACGGATTTGAGTAAGCGCCTCTCAAAACAGGTCAAAGCGCTTTACAAAAAAGAGCGTAATTCACATATTTAGCCAAAACATGGTGCTTCATCTTTTACAATACCAATTGTATTACTATGAGATAAGTTCTTAACATCAAAACTAGAAAAAACAGCGGCATAATTAAATATTAATGTGAGCAATAACAAAAAACACATTTAGAACCACACAATCAACTCTAGGAAATAGATTGAAATTTTAGAAGCTTCTTAAGCGTAGTGTCAACCCTGGTGCTTTTGTTTTACACGAATGTATGATTTTTGCACCATTTAACATCAAAACGGTTGGTTCTATAGTACCCCCAACAAGGTTATCCACTGCAGGAAATAGGATGGGTATTTTTTGCCGATTTTTTTAAAAACAGCTATTTGACCCATTTAAAGTCACAAAACCGATTGGTCTAAACGGCGGGAATTTTAAGCACATTTTCACGCCGTCAGGCGCAGGCGCACCCACGCGTCGCGCGGTGAATTTTGCTGGCGTAATGAGCTTCTTTCCGTTGCGCGTGTTTTTTTAATGGACTTGCGCCGGAAGGCATCTTGAAAAACGAAAAATAATATTTGAAAAGTGAACAAAGCCGCTAATTATTTAGACAAGAGGAAATTGCATTTCTTCTAATTTCTGGAGTTAGAGAACAAAAATAATGATTCAATAGTGCTCAAGTGTATTTGATCACTTGAACAAAATACTCAATTTGAAGTTGCAAAGATAAAGTTATTTGAGAAAGAGAACAGCTTGAAATGCGTGAAAGTCACTTTTTTATAAAACATGGATTTTCCAAGGTTCAATGTTCGCCAAAATTTGGCAAAATTTTCGACAAGATAGATAACTCCAAAAAATACCGAAGTAAAAGTAAGGTTTAACTTTCTACGATAGCAAATTGGTCTGCTCCAGGGACGGTTTCTCAATTTTTCATTTTTCGATTTGTTTTTGTTCTTTAAAAAAAGCAAAAAACTAAAAAATTAAAAAAAAAAAAAAAAAGACAAAGGTAAAAATCACACTTTTTTGACCATTTTTCCTTATATTTCAAATTAAGCTTCTATTTAAAAAAAAAAAAACGCGTCCCTAGGACAAATTTGGCTTGTTTCTAAAAAATAAAATACAGCAATCATTGAAAAATGCAAAGTTTTTTGTATGCGGTCTGAAATTGGGGCAAAATCGGTGATTTTTAGTGATTTTTCTCCAAATACGGAAAGTTTTACATTAATCTGTGCCATATCGGGTTAATCGTCCCAAATTTTCTTTAGAAACATTACTTTTACATACAATAATCAAATATGTGCAAAAGTTACAAACCAAATGATAATCGGAAACTCAAGGTTCACACTGCCTTAAAAGAACAATGGAGAGGAAGATTTAACTAAACCATACTCTCCGTCAGGAGCAAAGAAGAGGATTTTATTTAGATCAGGGGTTGTGATTGAATAAAAAAACAACATCGCTGAAATTACAATAAGCTCAGATATCACAAAATCAGCCATAATCTAAAAAACTCTGGGCCCTATGCAATTTAAAATCGTGATTTTGAGATTTTCAATTATCCGTTCTGCTATTCTATCTCCTCCAACGTCCCCTTTATTCAATATTAAACCGGGCCGTCTAATCCCGGTATTTAAAGGTTAACATTAATGTTAACGGTAATGAATGGAATACCTCGACAATAGTGTATAATGGATATAAAATTATCAGATAGATACATGACGCAGGTTCTCCCCCCCCCACCCCCAAGGATTCCTTCAAGAAATGGAATGCTGTTTGATGCTGCTCTGGTTGAACCAATTAATTAACATAACAATGGGAAAACCCAATTAGTAGTAGGTGGGAGGAAATAGGCATCCTGTTTTTTTATGACAGGCGACACTTAATAAGCAGGAAATAGTGGAAACATTTTGTTGACAACCATGTGAAGAAGTTTTGATTTAACAAATATATTTGTATATAGTGTATCATGAAGAAGGAACCTAGTGCCACCACCTGTGGAAAATAGTGACCGGAAGTACCCGCAACCAGTGAAAATACTAAACAAGATGAAGGTTATACTTTTAGACTTAAACGAAAATCAGATATTAGAGAGGTTCTTCAATGAAAAGGAATTAGAATCGTGTGGGCGATACAGGCGGAGGTTATTAAATATATTTATATCAGCTGTTTATGTAAATGCATTCCGCTTGAATTGTTAGCGCATGTGCCGGTTCATCGGCGATAGCAACACTGGCTACTGGCGTTGGGGCCGTTGTGTATCGGGGTCTCCTGAAATTGTAGCGGTTGCGTCAGGTGTTTTATCTGAAATTGGTACAGGAGTTAGTAAACTTGTTTGAAAAAGGTTAAAAAACAGGGACAAATTAAGTTTATCGGCAGGGCAACAGCTCTCTTGTGTTAATGGGCTTGTGTCAAAGGCTTTACAAGAGGGAAAAAAATCCATAATGAAGAATATCAAGTAATACTTCAGGAGATGGAAAGTGATCGTGACCCATAAATCGCAAATGGGAACAAAAACGGCTGAAGGTTCAGGATATGACTCAAAGAGAGCAAGAAATTCGGGAGGAGGCCGAGGATAGCTATGAGAGATAGTTATAAACCGCCTCCATAGTATGGTGAATTCTGGCGCAACAACAGCTTCGCAATAAGTTTGGTGTGGTGTTCGTATAATAAAATATAACTTTAATATACAATGGATGATTTTATTGATGAGGTTATCAATGTTATTCTAGAGAAATGGGAGGGTTAACAAAATGATAAAAAATAATGTACATTTATCTTAATAAATCAGCAAAGAAATCTTTAATCTCTTTATCACACACTTTCTGAACCATTTTAGTCTCTAGTCTCCTGGAGCATTCATCACCGGTTAAAGGTTTTACTAAGTCAATGTATAGATTGTTTAGATAATTGTAATTCTTATCATTTATTTCCGTTAAAGACCAAGGCCGTATTCCAGAAACTTGTTTAGCTAAACGCAGTTTTAGCTTAAAATCGCCGTAATTTAAAACTACGTTTAAGCAAAATGCGTTAAAATATTTTAACCAATTGCTTACTTAAACGGAAACTTTAAACACAGGTAACATCGTTGTTATTTAAAGACGCTAACTTCAGTGTATAAAAGACCCTATTGTGTTTTAATGGTTGAGCGCACAAAGTGTATCATGGCTTTCCGTAGCGTTTAAGGTGCTACATAAACTGGGCGAGAATGATATGCACCATTGCTGTTGTCGACTGGACAGTGCAATGAGCCGTGCACTTGACGAAAACACACACTAAAATACTTCTTAAACTAGCCCCGTACCTAGTTTAAATTTCGACGCATTTTGGCGAAGTTAAAATTATGTTTAACTTTAAACTCCTTTCTGGAATTGCGTTCACTTAAGCGATACGTTTATCTCACATATAAACGTTCGCTTAGCTTAAAATCGCACTAAACACCTTTTTGGAATACGGGCCATGCTGCCCATTCTCTGTTTGATTTTTTTGTGTGCTAAACCCCAATTTCGTTCCCTCTCAGCCATTTCATCTGGATACAATTCTTAATATTTTCGGAAGGCTTTCTTTAAGTCTTTATCAATGGATGATAACATGTAATTAATCATTTTATTATTTTCTACCACTTCACCTTCATCACTAGTATCTGTTTCATTAAATATTGTTTCAATGTTTTGAAGTGTCTCATAGATTTTGAAATTCTGTGTAATTATTTTGGAGAGAGATATTCTTGTTTTGAGTTGTTATTATTTCATTAGTTTTTGTCCTAATTCGTTATCAAGAAATTGTCCTACTGGCTCGACTATTTCAAAATATGTTTTTAGATATTGCTCAAAATCATCATCGTCCATGTGCCATTCTTGAATACACCACTCTTCATAAATTTCCGTTTTTAAAAACATTGTTCTATCCATCTGTAGAAGTGATTTTTATTATCTTATGCGTTGTAAAATATTCGGTTTTTTTTCTAACAAAAATTCTATATTATATAGAATGGAAGCCACAACAAGTGAGCAATTGAGCAAAAACTTAAGGAACAAAAATTAGAAGATATTAAGTGGCGTGAACTTGATATAGGCCAAATTTACGCGGTTACGGGTGTAGAGTACATAGAAACTCAATATGGGAAGGCCTGCATTATTGAAATTGATGATAAAAAGCTCTGGGCTCCTTCTGGTTTAGCTAAGACACTAAATGATAATACACCACTTCCTCGATATGTTAGGCCTACCGGGTTGATACAAAGTAAGCAGAACAAATCATACAAATATCATGGGTTTGATTTGGTTTAAAGAAATGTTTCCCCTTAGTATATGATTGTCTCTTTTTGGATATTGATGGTTTGTCTCAATGATACACCTGGAAACAGAATTAAAGCCGAAGTTTTAGAAAAATACAATGCCCGACCTTTGACCTCTAGGTGACCTCTTGATGGCCTTATTTTTGTTTTTTAAGGATTTTTTTGTGTAAAATAAGGGGGTTTAAATGTCATTGACGTCGGTCTAAGGGTTGACCTTGATGACCTTTGACCTCTTGATGACTTTGACCTTTTGATGACCTTTGTTTTTAAGCTTTTTGTGAAGGATCTTTTTTAAATAAGGGGGTTTAAAGGTCATTAACCTTGATCTAGGGGGTTGTGAAATTCGGTGAAATGGCCAGAACTCTGGTTTAGATTAGAAACTAATTCTCCTCCCCACTCCTCGATCCCTACCGCCCCTTTTAATTTCTCTTAACTCAAACTAAAGCAGTATGGCTACCGGAGCCAAGTCGTTTTGACACACCTCACTTTTCTACTTCATTTCTAGTCTATACCTTTCTCTCCTAGTAGTGGTGTTTAGTTGGTACTGTCTTTGTTTGTCTTTTCTACCGTTTTTTTTTTTTTTCTCATGTGTTTTTCCTGTTATATCGTCATTATAACCTGCTGACTCCAAATGTTCCCACCTACTTACTGCCTTTCTCCCTCCCCTTATTTCCATACCTTTCACAGCCACGTATCATGACCGATATTTTTTTCTTATACGTTTAGAAATTGTAGATAGATTACTTAATTTTTCCTTTGTTTTATCTAATCACTTTATTTAAGTACGGGCCAACCCTCCTTAACGACCCATCGGGGTTGTCTATGGTGGTCCTAGCTATCTTCATTTCATTAGTATATTTATTATTTCCTTATTATAATTCCATTGTTCAATATCCGTGTTCTATTGTTCATCTTCCGTAATGTATCATTGATATCTGCTGAATAAAACTTGATGAACTTAATTACATGAATAATAAAACTAAACAGTAAAAGTATTCTTAATTAATTGTTTAATAAGGTAATAACGCCAAAGAATGTCAGATTCACCATCCTTGGGGTCGATTACCTCAACAAGTGATTTATAAACGATGTTTGTTGCCATGTTTCAAACTTTAGTTTTCAATAATGGCGCCGGTGGATTTGAACTGTAAGAATGATGTTGGTAATGTCAAAGCAAGGTCAACGATTTGAAATGGTGTGGCCAACTTATCCGGAAAAGTGTCTTTGTAAACGATTTTAGACGCACTGGTCCAAAAGTACATTTTTTCAAGATGGCGCCGGTAATTTGGGGTATTGGGGGTACAGTAAGCCATTGGTTTCAACATTATCTGGAAAAAACGCGCTCGCTTTGTTTATTCTGCTAAATGGCATGCTTAACCTGCCGACGTGTGCGTTTGGTCATTGCTTATAACTGTCGCCGCCCTTTGTTTCTTCCGTTGTGATTATGTATTGATTATTATAATTCGCTGTTAATTATAACTCTTTTGTTATATTACTGGGGGATGATAAAGTAATTACAATACTGAAAAGGTGTGGGTATGTATGTATGTAGTGTGTATGTCTGGTCTTACTGAGAGATACATTGGGGAGTACCAGTATTAGGTTATAAAGCGACATTGTGGGAGGATTTTTACATTGTGGGTGTATGTTCTTCATGGTGGGAGTATTTTACTAGAGTTAACTATGTTACGAATTGTCATATAACGGAATAAAATCTGTAATTAGTATTGAGGTTTATTCCGATTAAAGAGTAGAAAAGAGGATTTTTCTGTTTAGTAACTATATAGGCCGGCGGCGCACGGCGCCAATCTTCTTTTGCTAAGGAAAAGTGAGAAAAACTAGGAAAAAAAAATGAAAAAACTGAAAAAATCTAAAACAAAATGTCTAAAAAAGTGTTTTTTTTAAGAGGAAGAAAAATTCTAAAACTATATAAGTTGGAAAATTCTTCCTTATATAGTTGTAAAAAGTGTATTTTCTGAAAAAAGTCTAAAAAAGTGTCTTTTTAAGAGATTATTTATATAAAAATCCCCACAGTGGAGCTCTTGCAAGGATTGTATGTATGTATGTATGTAGTATGTATTGTATGTCTGTAGTATTGATGTATGTGTGTGTGTGTGTATGGATGTATGGTATGTTGTATGTATGTATGTATGTCTGTATGTATGTCTGTATGTATGTAGGTATGTATATGTATGTATGACTACTATGTAATTACAATTGATTTAAAATGGCACTTAAAGTTGACTAATGTATTTTTTGTTCTGAGAGTTGAGGTTGGCCTAGTTTGCTAGCTGGCCTTATAGAAACAACTTTGTAACAATAAGGCATAGTCAAAACTTTCAAGTCCACTTTAAAAAATTATTACGAAGCTCCCCTCGAGTGAGCACTTACTGGGATGATTTATGTCCACAAATTTGACATTGATTCTCTATCTCAGATTGTTAGCAAAATTGATTCTTCTTACTTCCAATTGTTGCCAAACTGGAAGCCATCAAACAATTGGTAATTCTGAAACTTAACTTTTACCTGAGGCAATGTCACTATGTCGTTTTCCCAGGCACAGCCACTGGAAAAATAGATATGTTGCAATGATAAGGTCGTGGTTGGTTTAAACAAATCTAGTAACAGGATGTGATATTCATCCCTAGAAAGTATGGGGGTTTGGGGATTATGAACCCCAGCACCACATACATTGAAAAAGATTTCGTTCTGTTGTCGATGTTGAACTCTGACGATCCACCAAACCAGGTACTGCGCACGCTCATCATTTGAACTCACATAAAAAGCGCAGGGTGCCAGGGCTAATTCTGATCCCATTGTGGTATTGTACTGATGAACACCGGTTAGACTGATAAACAATGTGCGGTGAATTGGCCTAAATCAGTCTGGATCGAACTTAACGAACTGTGTATACGCGAAGGCCTAAAACTACAGGTTACCGGTAATGGATAGTTATGTTTATATGGTTGATAACGAGGAGTCTATTGTTTTGCGCAATCAGGCTAATGACGTTATCTCATACAAGAACCAGCATCTGAAAACCGTATATCCAGATTCCATGAGTAAGATTCACAAGCAGGAGTTAAAATCCCCTCACATTGATTTCCAAATATCAACCATTATTCAATTATTAAATGCGATCACTGAACACTGGTCACTTTATTCTCAAAACACGTCTGCAGCTCCTTGAATGTAATTCTCTGCTGCACTGTTATTATCCACACTTGTATATCCAAGTCAATGCTTGCTATGCAATAATCCCTTTTGACACGTTTCCCATATTCTTAATGGTTGCAATGGTTTTTTAATCACCTGTATACCAAACTTCATGACAGAATTGTCAACGACCACATTCACTCTCCGATATCAGACAGCCGTCCTGATCTTCGGTTTGTTTATTGTACACAAGATCATTAACCTGGATCGATATTTTTGAATACAAGATATACACAGCTCTTACAGTATTGAACACAGAAAACCACCGGACTTATTCAATCCTTGACATCAGTTGAAAAAGGCCTTTATTGTCGAAATCTTCATCAACCATTGACGCCTTTCTCAGAACAATGCTACAATACGAAGTTTAGTAATTACAACCGTTGTGTGATCTTATCATGTGGATACACATTCCCCTGTAAATTATTGCCTTATCATCGGGTCAACTGGTTTGCCATAAAAATGTGGTACCCGGGTTAAAAATACTCGGGTTAACACCCGGAAGAGCAAAGCCATGGCAAATCCTGAGTGGTCAGCGCTGCCATAGGTTCAAAAATAATTTGGCAATGCGCGTCGGTGCTGTCAATGCGCGTCGTTACTTTTCTCTTTCTTTTGCTCTCCGTCAATTTTGTCCATGGGTTTGTCTTAACCTAATTTTGCTCATTGTGGTAGTTACACGGTGTGTTAGATTCCTTATAATCTCTTACTTGGCATCCATGACAATAATGTATTGCCGCCAGCTCTTGGAGCAGTTTTGTGGCGCCTTCTGTATTTTTGGTAATTGCAGTTTGCTAATAAAAATATGGATTGTATGTATGATATGTATGTAATGTATGTATGGATGTATGTTCCACTTATTTACAATATTTAAATGACTTTGAAGACTTTGACTCATGTATTTTTTGGTTTTCTGACTGAGTTGAGGTTGGCCTAGTTTGCTAGGCTGGCCTTTATGAAACAACTTTGTAAACACTAATGCATTAGTCAAACTTCAGTCCACTTAAATAATTATTTCGAAGCTTCCCCTCGAGTTGAGCACTTTACTACTGTGGATGATTTAACTCAATTGGATTTATGTTATGTATTAATGTAGAATTGTATTATATTTCAATTGATATAAAAATTGGATGGATTGAGCCCGAGACACGGATAATTGAGCAGCTATGAGTTTTAAAAAACCTACTTGTGTGAAGACTCGCACGTCCGTGCAACATTGTTTTTTAAAACTCATCGCGAGATCAATATCTTTGTGTATCGTTAGCAAAGAGTCCTTCCGATTTTATCAGTATTAATGTTTTCTAATAATCTGACCTTGAGAGCTATAAAAGAATGGAAGGCGAACACCACTAATGGGAACCAGTAATAATGTATGAAGTAGTCCACTCATAACAGAGCCACACACTAGGACTCCCCCCCCCAAATTAGAACCATTAAATACCAGGACCATATAAAAATATACATTATATCCAGGACAATTAAATGAAAACAAGGTAGCCACCAGAAACACCAAATAAAGGGAACCAATCGACATGGAACCACCAAGAAATGAAATCAGTAGACACCATAACCAACAAAATATTAGCTAGTAGCCTATGGAACCACCAAATATATGGAACCAACAGCCACAATGCCCCCCCCCCATGGTCCCCCCCCTCCCCCCCCCCCTCCCCACATCCAACCAGTAGACGTCGAGATATGGCACCACCAGGCATTGGGAACAACCCATAATTGGAACTAGTAACCACTGGGAACCACCGAAAACTATCAACACATCCACAGGAACTCACCAAAAGGGAAGCCAGTAGCCACTTTGACCACAAAAGTGGAACCAGCAGACCCTGAAATACAACAAGAAATGGAACCGATAGCCACCGGAAAACCAACAAAATGAACCATTAGCAATTTGAGTAACAAGAGGATTGGAACGCAGCAGCTTCAAGGAACCACCCAAAAATGGAATCGTAACCCTGTGTAACGACCAAAGAAATACAACCATAAACACGGGAATCTCCAATAGTGGGAACCAGTAGCCATGGGACCACCAAAGAAATGTAACCACACCACCAGGAAACAACTCTCAAAGGGAACCAGTATATGGTGGAAAAACCCGCCAAGAATGGAACCAATGCGTACAGTGACCCACAAAGAAATGGAACCGTATCAACTTGGAACCACCAACGAAATTGATACCGACGCCCCAGGGAACTCCCCAAATTGGACCCGTAGGCAAGTGAACCACCAATAATTGGCACCAGTAGCACCTGGGAACCACAAAAGAAATGGAACTGTCTGCCACAAATTGGAAGCAGCAGCCCCATACACCACACCTAAAATAACAACCAATGCCAGCTAATCATCGACACTCCTACACACTCCCCCTCCCTCCCCAAATGGACCATCCTACTTTCCTCTACTCCTCAACCATTTATTATACATAACTTTTCACTGTAATCCAACTTATGCATGTGAACTGTGCACTCTATCAATATAGTGGGTGAGATGACCAAGTGTGGGGAAAATTAGTAAACCACATGCCCAATTTGCATTTTATTGGTTTGCTGTAAGTGTGCAGAAAGTATAGGATGGAAGTTCTGAAAACATAATAATGAATGAACTTGGGTCTGAACCAATACACTGTAATTTTGCTTCGTTACAACAACAAGCCGAGGGAGAGAATGCAGTGCAAGCTTTTCAGAACCGGCAACTTTTCGTCAACCGACTATCCATCCACCTACCCAGAGGATCGTTACTGCGTGAATAGACATAACGGCCCCTGTAGGCAAAGTTGTGTTTCTATCCATCATTGACTTTCAACTTCACGAGGGCACTTTCTTTACGACCGAACGAATTGGCTATTATCGCTTGTCTGTTTTACTATAATACCGTCGAGATTGGAGAATATATTGCGGTACAGATATACCCAAGAACTTTTCAATCGACCCAGAACACAATGGCGTGTAAAGTTTCTCAGTAAATTATATTTTAATGAAAGGAAGCCTCTTTAATGCGTCATTTGCTTCATTGATTGTGTATAGGTCATGTCTTTGTTTTTAGAAGTCTATTCTCTATCAAATTTTTCAAATATTGCATTTGTGTCGAAGTACTGGTGTAATAAAACTGAGAGTCGCCCATGAAGATTGTCAAAATTAATAACCCGGAATTGGTCTACTATGTAATTAGTATTTATTTGTGTGCGAAGCATTCAATATAACGTATTTGTCCAACGCGAGAGGCCCACAGTATTATGTGCACCCCTTGTTATGTCAAGACCGTCCCCCTTGTGTTGCTATCCCCCCCCTTTGTGTTCCGTCGCGTATCCATTGTTTGCCATTCGGTAAACCGTTGTTGCTTGCTCTGGTCGGTGCGATTCTATCGCAGGGCCATAAAGGCCATAACGTAATTGCCGCAACGCGTTGCGAGAAAGTAGCAACGCGTTGCGGCATTTCGGCCACGCGTTCGACGTACCGGTACAATCAAAAACATCATGAATTTTCTGTGACGTAGTTTTCACAAAAATAACCCACAACGCGTTGCAAAGTAATCTATCAACGCGTTGTTTGGCAACTCACAACGCGTTGGCTAAGCCTTCACCACGCGTCTGCGGTAGCTTCACAACGCGTTGCAGACTTCACACGCGTTGCGAGGCCCAAAGCCATACAGGGTCATAACGTACTTGCCGCAACGGGGGGGGGGGGCGTTGTGAGAAAGAGCACATGCGTGCTACATTCGGCAACGCGTTAGGACATTTCAGCAACGCGTTTGCGGCGTCCGGCCAATCAAATCATGCATATGTGAACGTATTTTCAAACAATAGACCACACGCGGCTACAATACGTTGCGACCTTATGGCTTCACAAGCGGTTGCAAGCCTCTCAACCAACGCGTTGTAAGCTTCATCAACATGTTGTCAACGTCACAACGCTTTGTGAAGGCAATAAGGGTCTACGTATTGCGCAACGCGTTGGGAATGCTTGCAACGGCGTTGTGAGGGTCGCAACGCGGTGTGAGATTTTATTTTTAATACGTCACAGATATTCATGATTTTGATTGCCGACAAAATACCGCAACGCGTGGCCGAAATGTCGCAAAGGCGTTGCTGAAATGTCGCACAAACGCCGTTGACGAAATGTCGCAACGCGTGTGACTCTTTTCACAACGCGTTTCGGCAATACTTATGACCCTTATGCTTGTGGACCATACAACGCGTTGTGAATCTTGGCAAACGCGTTGTTGAAATTTCTCGCAACCGCGTTCGTTAAGGTTTGCACGCGTTGCCAAGTATCCTTAGCACGCGTTGTGGGTCTCTTTTTTGGTATACGTCACAGAAATTCATGAATTTTTATTGGCCCAGACGGACGCGACGGGGGGTGGGGAGTCGCAACGCTTTTGCGTCAATGTCCTCAAACGCGTGGGTCTACTGTTTGTCGCAACGCGTGCAGCAATACGTTATGGCCTTTATGGCTTGCGATATGCGTCGGCCTTTTGTGTTTAGTCACAGGGGTTTGCCAAACCCGCGTTTCGTTATCCCAATTGGGCGACTTTCGTTACTCGCCGCGACCTTCAAAGGCCTCCACCGCGAATTCGCGAACTTTTGGGCCTACTTTTCACTTTCCTTAGGCGACAAACCGCGACAATCGTAAAAGAAGTAGCGCTTTTATTTAGAAAATGTGATTTGAATAGGCTTTAAACTTTTTCTTAACATAAAAATGTTCGGCTACAACCGGCATAGAAATCATTAAGAACACCGCCCGTAGGGTCACTGTGCAGCCGAGGTATGACGGATGACAAAGGCTGCTGTCAAATCAATGGGCAATACAATAGGCTTACAAAGAAAGTAAAGAGCTTATTATAAGCATCTCCCGGAAGGGCCACCCGTCTGATGGTATAGTTCAAACAATATTGCACATTTTTTGAAGAGCTCCCCCATTTTTCAAAATTGATTAGTTTGCACAGTTACGTTGGTAATTGTCGAGGAAACTATACCTGCGAACGAGAAATGCATAAAAATGCGTATTTATCATAAAATAATCGATTTTGTAATTAGAATTGGGATCCCAGATTGGACTTAACGGCAGAGCTGAAATGCTAACGTTTATGCATCCGTCCATGATGAAATAGTGCCACCTCGGAGAAAATGACCTCTAACTGACTTGCCTGAACCAATAAACAACTAATGGTATGAGCGTAGACACGTACATGTCGCTAATTTTTCCCCGGTATTTCACATTGAAGGCCGTTTCACAAGAGCAGAGCCGATGAATTATTATCGGGGATCCCCGATAATAATGCACCGTATTCTCAAACTTGTTTAACGCTAATCACTGGTAAAATCGCATTAAACGCCCGTTAAAATAAACGGCAATTTCTCAAAGCATGGTTAACTTTAAACCTGTTTAAATTTTAGGCCGAATATCGTTAAACTGTGTAAACGTTGTAAGTTAGACTTGGTCCGGGGTAGTTTAAGGCTTGTTTAACTTCACGTTTTCATCAAATGCCTGATATTTTCAGCTATATGTGATACTCGTGGTTAGACCAGTTGTCTCCTTTATTTTTCTTATCTTTCTTTTCCGAGTCCTCAGTTGATTTCTTCTCGTCCATTTTCCTTTGCTTCTATTTTCATGTTCATGTGTAGCTGTTATAGGCCTAGTATTGAATGATAGCAAGTGCGACACAACGACATAAAACAGTTTTAAATAGGCCCGGGGTTTTGTCTCCATCATATTGAACAAATTGTAAAGCCCCTTGCGTAACGCGACATTCTTGAGATTTACCCGTGGGCTTCCTGCATTGCATTTACAACTAAGGAAGGCATTGTCTGACATACAAATATTGTTCACACGCACGTAATGTTATAGGCGAAAATAAGTCACAGTTCGGTGGATGATATTTACGGCGTTTAAATACCGTGGTTAGCTAAACGACTTGTTAAAATATTTAACCTGCGGTTTTTAAAACAGTGCGTTTAGCTAACTACAGTTTAGGCCTAACCACTGTTTATTTTAAACATCGTTTGAGAATACGGCCCAATTATTCTAATTACAAAATTCCTTCGTTTGTGACACATAGACATTTTCGAGCTTAACCATTCACAGGTATAGTTTACTAGCCAGTTACCAATGCAACCATGTAAAAATCTCAAAATTTTAGAAAAATTGGGGGCGCTCTTCAAAAAATGTGCTAATATTGCTTTAAGTAATCAATGGTCAAGCCATTGTGTTATCAAGCATAGTTAATTACAAAGTTTAGAATTTAAGGGTCGTATTCTCAAACGATTTTTAAAATAAACGGTGGTTAGGCCTAAACTGTGGTTAGCTAAACGCACTGTTTAAAAAACCGCAGGTTAAATATTTTAACAAGTCGTTTAGCTAACCACTGCATTTCAACGCCGTAAATACCATCCACTGAACTGTGACTTATCTTCGCCTATATCATTACGTATGCGTGAACAATATTTATATGCCAGACAATGCCTTCCGTAGTTGTAAATGCAACGCATGAAGCCCACGGGTAAATTTCAAGAATGTCGCGTTACGCAAGGAGCTTTAAAATGTGTTGAATGATGGAGACAAAAGCCCGGGCCTATTTAAAACTGTTTTGTGTCGTTGTGCCGCACTTGCTATCATTAAATACTACAACAGATAAACACGAGCATGAAAATAGAAGCAAAGGAAAAATGGACGAGAAGAAATGAACTGAGGACTCGGAAAAGAAATATAAGAGAAATAAAGGAGGTAACTGGTCTAACCACGAGTATCACATAGAGCTGAAAATATCAGGCATTTGATGAAAACGTGAAGTTAAACACGCCTTAAACTACCCCCGGACCAAGTCTAAGTTTAACAACGTTTTAGGCATGTTTAACGATGTTCGACTTAAATTTAAACAGCGTTTAAAGTTAACCATGCTTTGAGAATTGCGTTTATTTTAGCGGGCTTTTAAATTGCGATTTAACCAGTGATTAGCGTTAAACATCGTTTGAGAACACGGGCCTAAGTGTCCTAAGAAGACGTAATTTTACTGTTCCGGAAGCTGTTGAAGTGTGGGCATCGTCTAAAGAGCAAGCTGACTCTTGATTGCTAGCTTCACATTTTGGCCATGGGATCAAAGGCAAAATTGTTCATTTTGATTATATACTTCGCAGAAGTAAACCATTTTTCCACTATAAATAATAATAAATATTATAATTATCATTTATTGGTTATGGCAATTGTAAAGGTTGCACATTTTCATGAAAATTAATAAAATGCCATCTCAATTTCTTTTCTGAATATCAGTGATCAAGGGAACATCCCTATTCTACATTGACTCAAGCAAATAATGGTGTTATTGATAAGTAAATCACCTGGTATTCAGCGGACAAAGCACTTCAGATTCCCTTTGTTTATTTGGAACTGCAGAGCCATTGTTACTGGCCATGCAATTGAAAAGATGTCAGTCGTTATAGACTCGTTATTCCCGCCCAGTTTAGGGTAGACGTTTCACATAGAAGTCTCAAGTACGCTCTGTATGATGTAGTTCAATAGTGCAGGACGGAATCAATGGCAATACCTCATTTGTATAATTGGAACTTCTATATGAAACGTCTACCAAGTTTGGATTGAGCTGGCCTCGTTCGTGATTAAAATAAACTTTGAGGTTCTACTGTGAGTTCAATAATTTTGACTGTATATTTCATCATTTATTGAAAAAAGAAACTAATGTGAACAAAACTCATGGTGGATATGTTGCTTGGTAAGCTGTGACCTAACATCTTTGTGCAGAACCAAGATCCATAACTTATTGCTAGACCTCATTTCTATTCAATTTACCACCATGTATTTAGAAAAATACAAAAGAAGGGGGTCTAGCGACCTATGCTAACAACACGGTAAATTGAATAGAAAGGGGTTACGCGGGAAGTTACTGTAAGTTAAGTTTTGTTTCTGCACAAAGATGTTAGGTCACAGTCTGCCAAACAACTTTCTTTCCTGATTTATTGTTCATCTTTGTTTCCTTTTCGGAAAAATGATGAAATATACCGTCAAAGATAATTGAACGCACAGTAGAAGCCTTAGGTTTATTTATTTGCGTAGAGGACAAGTATCTTGTGCTTTGCGTCATGAAAAAAAATAGCTCAATCTTAATCGGGTGATGAGCACCTGAAATCTTTTTCAACTGAATAACAATGGCTCTGTACTTCCAGATAAAAAGTAATTTGAAGTACTTTATCCTCTGCATACCGAGCGGATTTACTGGATATCAACAGTGCTATTATTTGCTCGAGTCAATGCAGCATGATGTACATTTACTGGTCACTGATATTTAGGAAAAGAAACTGTGATGACATTTTATTCATTTTCAAACAAATGTGCAACTTTTGCACTTGACATACCCCAGAGTATTGAAAGGTATAATTAGAAAAATAATAACTGCGCAGAAATCAGTTACTTCGCCGATATGCGTAACCAATGTCCTTATGCAAGCATCTTTCTCTCTTTGATCCCATGGAGTAATTGTCGGCGAGGTAAAGTTCGATCTTCGGGAAATGGTGGGGGATTTATGAATAATGTTTAAAGGGTCAATAAAAACTCAAACGGAGGTTTCAGTGGTCAAGTGAAAAAATAAGGTGAAAAAATAACACAGTGACGTAATAT
Organism: Ophioderma brevispina; assembly: GCA_023653785.1. Taxonomy (NCBI): domain Eukaryota; kingdom Metazoa; phylum Echinodermata; class Ophiuroidea; order Amphilepidida; family Ophiodermatidae; genus Ophioderma; species Ophioderma brevispina. The sequence continues at coordinate 55,990 of JAMKCH010022346.1, read as the reverse complement.
TTACATCATCATATTACAAATGAAGTCTTGGCTTTTGAATACCGTTTACAGAATCCGATTTGGTTTTTTGCAATCTAGACATATTAGTAGAAGACCAACCTGTAGATCCCGTGACCAAACTCTGGAGACAAAGATTTGAAGGTGTCTTGGGGTTCCCTGATCAATGCTGAAGGTTTTTGACTTGGGCTTGCCGCTTCAATGTTCCGGCATTTTGGGGAAGGGGAAAACAAAGTTAACGCGGGGGTGAAAATTAAGAACTGTCGCAATTGAATTAATATGCATGTCGAATATGCAATGAGGAAGAGAATCATCAACCTATCTGCACTACACACGGTACCCAACTCAAAAAAGGTTAGACCTCAAGTACTTCGGGTCCTATGTTGGACAGCAAAAAAGACCCAAGAGTTAAAGGGCCGTGGCCTGGTCGCTCATAGCATCGTCCCCATACGCCAAGATTTTACCGGAAGTGGGCAATATTTATTTTTGATATTTGAAGAAAGCTACTGTTTTTCTCATTTGCCCTGCGAAATCTTAGGGCTAAAGGATATTTGGTTTGGAAGTTATGAGCGAGAATGTACCCCATTATGGTCGACCGATATTAATTATATAGGGCGAAGAAAATCATGTTTTTAGCTCTCACATGAAAACGGGTTGAAATATCAGCGCAAAACTCTACAGATGGGGTTTGGGGGTGAAGACCATGCTATCAAGATGAAAACTGTATTTACTTAAATCGGGTCGTCCCCTTTTAATTTGTTCTATAATAACCAAAATATAGGCAAAAATGGCACATAGGTTTTATGCAAATTAGCATGTCTTGCCATGCTTCCTTTTTTCTACCTTTTTGAAATGTTGTGTGTGTGTGTGGGGGGGGGGGGGTTGCACAGCAAGTTACAGCAAGAAAACCTTCTATAGCAATTTTATCCAGGTCATACCGTAGATTGAGTGGACTATTAGGAGAATGATGACTAAATTGGTGCTTAAATGTGTGAGGATAATTAACGAGATGTCCTATTTCAGGGTGATTCATTATTCACAACAAAATGTGTATTATTTATGCAAGATGTGCAGTAACTATTTAGTGTGGGTTGTTGTGTATTCCCGTAGGATTTTCATGCTAAAATTGATTTTATTGCTGTTTGGGTTTCAGTAGGGCCTAAACTGTCAGAAAATGATGGGGTGCAAATTTTCGGACTGATGCCTTTTTTTTTTTTTTTTTTTTGGGGGGGGGGGGGGGGGGGGGGGGGGTTGCACAGCAAGTTACAGCAAGAAAACCTTCTATAGCAATTTTATCCAGGTCATACCGTAGATTGAGTGGACTATTAGGAGAATGATGACTAAATTGGTGCTTAAATGTGTGAGGATAATTAACGAGATGTCCTATTTCAGGGTGATTCATTATTCACAACAAAATGTGTATTATTTATGCAAGATGTGCAGTAACTATTGTTTGATAATGTCTATATGTTTCCAGCTGAGTGTGCTCTATTTTTATGTTCTTAATTTACCTATATATGAAGTCATTTTAGAATGTTTACTGCGAAAAAGAAACATTGATATGAAGTAACAAGAAAAAGGATCAAGCATTATAATTGTGTGATGGATGAATTCTTGCAAATCAATAACGTACGTGTCCTATCAACATGCATGGTTTGATTGTGTTAAGTTATGCCATTCTTTGAAAAGTGGCACAAATGGTATTTCACCCTCTCTTAGAATATCAGCCATATCTCTGGATTGCACCAACCAAATCGGATTCTGTAAACGGTATTCAAAAGCCAAGTCTTCATTTGTGATATGATGTAAATATCACGTCACTATTTTATTTTTTTTTTCGCCTCCAACGAGAGTGCTTTGCCTTGCACCATTTTTTTGGACACCCTGTATAGTGTGGATCAAACTTCACGCCGTATCCAGAAGGCCTTTTCATTTGGGAGCGGTAAACTGACGGTATTTTTAATGCAGTGAGTTATGGATGTGTGATTTGCCAATCCGTCTGTACTAGCCCGAGAACTCGGTCCTTAACAAGACTTGACTTTAACATGCTGACATTATGGTGGTCTTGTTGAGGCCCGAGCCTGGTACATTCATTTTTTGTGGAGGCGAGGGATAACAATAGATATGCAAAAATTATGTAACCAGTACTTTAATATACTTGCCATGCACAACGAAAATTACTCATGTAAAATACCTGTTTTTGTCACTTACATGCACCCTCTATCCTCTATATCCTCTATTTTACCGATACCTACTACGTTTGCACCTCATCGGAGTGCTTAAGAGTTTACTTTGCAGTGCGATCTTCAATGCTGTGCTGTGAAAAGCTTCAATTTGTGCAATAATTTTACGAGCGACACATGGCCATGTTTGGATCATTAATTCATTAAAAACATGGCAGCATCGATGAAATGACGATGATACCAAAACATAACATTCGCTGTTTGTACTTCCTAGCACAGAGGGTGTAATGTGTATCAGAGATGGAAATGAATGAACTATTAATTTGCAGGGTGTTCTGAACGGAGGATGTGCTTCGTCGACTTCGAACCGGCAAAACTAAATGAACGAAAGAGTAAAAATGGTCAGTTGGCTAGAGTAGCGATGTTTTCATCATTATCATACAACATCACGGCCCTAATTTGGACTGATTCTCGACGTTATGCAACCGGATGAAAAAAATATTGATTTCGAACTACCCTCATATGCACGAAAAGGATCACTTACATACGACCTTTGACACATTCATATGACCTTTGACATCTGCAGAAACAAACAATATGGTCGCTCGAAGATCTGAAAACCTGTATTTTCAAGCACAGCTTTATGAGGAGGTTTACCAATGCAGGCAGTGAAGAAGGTATTTAAATGATGCGACCGATCTGATAACAGGTATCGAACCGATCGCTGTTATAATTCAACTACAGCTACTTTTAGGGTGAAACACGTGAGGCGTGTTGTTGTTGTCAGTTACAATACTACAGTTTTGCATACACTTTGCATGGACACAATGGCCACTAATGCCTACTACAATAGCAATCTCATTAATTTACATGCGTCCAGTTTCCTAACCAGCTCTGTACAAAATCGCCTGCACGTTTGTAGCATAATTCGGTAAGACACTAGTCTGTACCTATGTCAGAAGAGGATGGATGGACTACAGACCGATACTGCCAGTTCATTATGAATTCTATAGCTTTAGCTGGTTATTTGGTGAGTTTCTAATGTTCAAATGCCTACGCATAAGGTAGTAACTTTTGTGTAAAATGCTGAATTTGAAGCTGTCATATTATAGCACTGTTAGCTATCACGGTATGGTAATTAAGTTTTGTTGCTTTTTCTTCGTTATGTCAGTTTGTGCGTGACTGATGGTCAGTTGTATACATATGTGTACATAAGTGTGCATTTTTGTTGTGCATTTTTGTTGTGCCGTCATGCCCGGTGGGGAGGGCACTCACTTATGATATGGATATGGGTGTAAGGCTCGCGCTTCCAAACCCTGGGGCATTCGGTGACAGAGGACTGAAAAGCATAGGGGTCTTTGGGTGAGAGACAGCCAAATTGCCCAAAATAGGGACTTTTCAGAGTGACAAATTGGCAAAATTTTCGAAAAAATGGGGTCTTTGGGTAAGATTTTTGCAACATTTTCTAAACAATGAAAGTTTTCGGGTGAACATTTTCAAAATTTTCTCCCAAAATAGGGGTCTTTGGGTGACAATGGTAAAATGGTAAAAATGGGTGAATTTTAAAAAAAAAAATATGGGGTCTTTGGGTGACAACGATGCTGAAAAGGGGGTCTTAACAGCCTTACATACACGTAGCTTCCAAGATGGGAGTGCCCCCCCCCCCCCCCCCCCCCCCCGGGCCGTCATGCGATTGATTGAGTCTCGATAGCTCTCGATAGTGAGCTAAATAGGCTGTTAATAAGTTATTTATATTTTGATCTGTTTTCTAATTCACGGTATTCTCTTGCATGTTGTTATAACTTATATAGTATCCTATGGGTTCGTGTGTGTGTGTGTGTGTGTGTGTGTGTGTGTGCGCGCGCCAGCTTCTAAGAGATTTTGGCCCGAAATTATGCTCCTGAAGCATATGGTCCTGGACCACACTAACATTCCTAACATCGCTATCATTGATATCTTAAATACAAATTAGTGTATCTTGAATAACATAATTAGATGACGGTAGGACAATGGAATTACGCATGAGACCTGAACCGTTACCACATCATGTTTGGGTAATTGAATTGCCTGAATTTGGATTTGGTCGTATAGGTCTTATTAGCCTAAAATCGGGTATTAAGGTTTTAATTTAAACAAAATTTTGAGTGGATAATTTGGAAGAGTATCGTACCCCTCAACCCTTTTTTTGCTGTGTTTTTCTAAGTTTACTCGGTCGATGAGTATGATCTGCCTTGCGGCGTGTTCAGTCATATGGAGTCGATCGTGATGAATATGTTCGAGTGGACCTTTATTTTGTTGAATTTCGGCGAGATTTGGTTCGTTGGCTTTTTTTTGCATCCAGGCTAGTTTATAGTTGACGAAAGCATGAGGCATCCTTACGTGGGTGCGGGATTTTTTGTTGGTTACATATATGTGGGCTCAGGAACTATACTTGGTGATTTATTTGAATATATAACTTTGCTAGTTGATTTTGGTTATGTTTTGGCGGAGTTTCGTGGTAAGATATATTTTGTGCATAGTAATATTTTGAGCCTACTTTGTGTTGCTGTTTGCATTTAGGCGTTTTGCTTCATGCGTGGATGTCAGCCCAGTGTTAGTTCGGCGAGAGTTTGTTTCGGAAACACCTAGTTCAGTGGTTTGTTTTAAAATGCTAAGATGTAATGTGTTGTATATTGACTTGTTTTTTAATGTGGCCTTCCAAAATTTGTTATGTTTTTTATCTTAATTTGGATGTTTGGTATCAATAATCTCGGCTCTTGTTTAGCAATTTGCATTTGAATGGAAGTGCAAAACCATTTGGGAGGTACGTGTACGTGTAGGCCTATAGGGTCAGTCGCAATGACTAAAGGTGTCGGTTTAATTCCTGGGTTGAGATTTTTTAGCGGTTAGTCTTAGGAATGTGTTTTTTTTAATTTGCGTTCTTGTAGGTTCAGTACACTTGAAGGTAGAGTTGTGGAAGTCTATGAATTTTAGAAGTGTGAAGGCTATATTTCTCAAGATGTACATATTTGTTGAATGTGGTTTCGTTTTTTGTTATGTTGTGGTGTTAATTTGGATGGCGATTGTTACTTAATTGTGCTAGTATTTGCCTTAGTCGGTTGCTTTTTTGTTTGAGAGTTGAAAGAGTTCTCTTGTTTTTACGTACACGTGTGTTTAAGTGGTATGTCGAGATTTTTTCCTTTTATAGCCAACAATTGGAAAAACTTTTTTGTTAGTTTGTAGAATTAACATCTGTAGAGTAAGGTACATGTGCGGCATTACAATTACGGGTTCCTTTGTGTCATGGCAATTGTACCTTTATCTATGGCTTGTATGCGTGTGGAGAGAAATAAATTGATTGGTAATGTAATCGAGTTATTTCATTTTTAAATTAATTTAAGGAATCAGTTTCTACTGCTACTCTTTGCTGCTCTGTTTTTCTCTTTTCCTTGGTATTTGCCTAGAAGCCAATGGAGGACATCTAATGGTGGACTGTACAAATGCATTGGGAGCTCTTTTACCTGTCTGTACGGGATTCATTTCGAAAGTTAGGACAGCGCCTCATTTAGAGCGTATGCCGAAGATAATGACGAAGCTAGCTGTTTCCGTTCGTGACATCAGATTGGAGAGACTATTTTTTATTATCGACTCAATGAGAATAGTATCATCGTTGATTTCATCTCTATCAATGGACAATCGCTTCTTGCAGAATTTCATATGGATATCACTGCGCTATATCATCGCTGAATCTTTTTTTGTCACGGGGCAATTGAATCGTGAAAGTGTTAAGTGTGGATGCTTATTAATTTGTAAATTGCAGAGACATTTGGAGCCTTCTTGTTTACCTGCATGAGATCGATTTATTTATAATTCATTAATCTTCGCATCGCATTTCTCTTGGACTATGAAGGATTCTTCAACGCACGTTTACTGAGAAAGTTGTGAAATGGGTGCGCCTGTATCAAGTGGCGGGATTTTCAGTAAAGCTACTACTGCTACTGCCGGCCGAGTTAGTGTCACGTATCTCCTCACGCTTTTGTTATTCTTGAAATTGGTAATATATATGTTAAACTTCTACAGCATTGTACATGTACATATATGCACAAACAGCCTGTTTTTTGCAGCATAGACAGATCATTTTGGATATTTTATAAGCATATCTTCTATTGCCACTTATTTGTTATCTTCGAGGCTACCATAGTGAATCTTAGATATCGTCTATGTTCAACTGCACTATGTGAATTTATAAGACATGAATTGTAGCTCTATTCGTGTAATATGAATCTTCAAGTTTACACGTGTTAACCTTACTGCGAGAGAATATTCGAGTATCAATGACTGTTTGGTCTGCGTTTTGCCATTGCACATCAATTAACTGTCGTTAACTGTCTATATTTACGATCAAGCAGAATTAACTTTTTACCATTTTGTGGTGTGTGGAGCCGTACTAATGTTCTCCCAGCAAATACGAACCTAGAACATTTCTTCGATATATTTGTCATCCATAAAAAGTAGTATACATGTATAAATTTATGTCTCTTTGTTTTGTCGTTTTTGATGGTGTTGCAAGTCAATATTATGGTGTCATGCAATTAATCAGACATACTGGTATTTTTTAGTCACTTCTGGAATTGATACATTGTTTTTCATAAATATTTTCATATGGCTCTAATCCCCTACATGTATTTTTGTGCAGTACCATTATTTGAAAGGTAGCTAGCATGTTATGCCAATGTCACAAGTATTTGGAACTGCTAGCTAGAAATGTTAGTTATCATTATAAAAGGTGTGTACAATGTAGTTGCATGCATGTGTGGGTCAAATGTACATTGTCACTTTTCTCTGATTTGCTTCTTGAGCTTGGAGTACTAAATGCGTGCGCGCGTGTGTGTGGTTATGTAATTCTGGTTTAGAAGTACAATGAGATAATTGTGGAATCTTGAGCAGCTTACACATCTTCTCTCGTTTCTTTAAAGCCTTTTGCGATGCGCGTTGCCCTCCGTACATGTTACTTTCGTGTTTTTATGTATTCCTTCGCTTTTTTCCGATTGGCTTGAGTTCCAAGGGCATACTCAATCAGGCTATGCAGCCCTTACTCACCTTCGGGGTCTACCATAATAAATATAAAAAATAATAGGTTTTTAATTGAATTTTGGCCTTTATCACGCGACACCTCGTGTTGCTGCTCATAATTTTCCGTTTATCTTTGCTTTTTGCCTTGATAGTCATAATATCTACTACTTTTTTACGTCTGTGTGTGAGTATAAACCGCTACTTGTGAGCCAAGGCATTTTTGCTTTTATTCTTGCAGTGTGTTATAAATTCTACACGTGTGTTCAGGCCCCACTTCGTTTGGGGCCCCTCCCCCTTTTTTCAGGCTCGCGGGGAGTGGGGTGTTATGCAAGTTCATTTAGCAGGAACTTGTTTGGCAGTGTGGTTTTCTTTCTTTATCTTCATGGTAATCACACATATTATCACACAAGTTATTTAAAGTGCTTTGAAGTTATTATAAGCTTTAACTTGTATTACATTTTTTTTATAAATATAGAATGCACATGCTGCCGTTGGTCACTTTATATTTAAATATATTTAGATGATTAACTGTCTGAATTGAATGGTTGGGTCGCTCCCTCATGTATGCAAGCATGGAGTTATTATAGTAAATGCAAGGTATTAATTTCAGTGTTTTTTATCACTCGCCTAATTTAGGGGTAAGTAGAGATGCATTAAGTGAATCACTTTGACAATCTGTCTGTGTAGAGGTTGGGTTCCTCTCCCTCTCTGCATCTCGCGGTGCTCTTACTAAATTGTGCAAGGTCTTACTAAATTATAACTACTATTTTTTTGTGCTAGCTAATCATGCTAATCATCACATCCCCTCTCCCAGAAATAGACCATCCCTCAACCATTGATTACATAAATTGTCACTGCATATTCCAACTTATGCATGTAAACTGTGCACTCTATCAAAATAGTGGATGAGTTGACCAAGTGTGGGGAAAATTACTAAACCAAATGCCAAATTTGCAGTTTTATTGGTTTCTGTAAGTGTGTAGAAAGTATGTAGGATGGAAGATTCTGAAAACATAATAATGATGAAACTTGGTCTGAACCAATACACTGTGATTTTTCTTCGTTACAGGCAAAGAGACTGAGTGCAGCGCAAACTTGATAGAACCGGGCAACTTTTCGTCACCGAACTATCCAGACAACTACCCAGCGAATGTTTTCTGCGTCATAATAATAACGGCCCCTGTAGGCAAAGTTGTGTTTCTATCCACCATTGACTTCCAACTTCAAGATGGCTATTTCAGGAACGGCCAAAAGAATTGCGATGATCACTTGACTATTTACGATTCGGATTCCGATACTGCCTTAATTGGAAGCCATTGCGGTACAGCTTTACCCATGAATTTTACATCCACCAAGAACCATATGCTTGTCGTCTTTTACAGTGATCAGACTATTCAAAAGAGAGGATTTAATGCGTCATTTGACTTCATTAATGGTATGTCATGTCTTTATTATTTAGAGTCCTATTCTCTATCAAAATTTCAAATATTGCTGTGTCGAAGTACTGGTGTCATGAAACTGAGAGTCCCCCATGAGAGAGCTACTATGTCAAAAATTGAATAACCCGTGAATGTGTAGACGATGTAACGTGTATTACTGAAATAAATGATTTGTGCAGTAAACAATGGCGAACACAATAGGTTAGGGGAGTTTCCGTAACCTGACCCATCTGACACACTTTTTCTGAAACACTTATGAATTCGAAAACCTTAAAGTCCACACACCAAGAAATTATGATTATAAATCAAAAGAAAGCTTTTGATATAAATAAAACGAGAAACATAAGATTTCTTTTCAAACTGCTACAGGTAAGTCACAATTACACTGAAAAGATTGTTTTCCTAGACCCCCCTCCCCATGAAACAAAATGAAATTCTTGAAATTGGGTGCTATGCCTGTGACGTCATTAAAGGGACTTCCGCGCTTCCAGTCAATAGATATACTAAACGCACACACAAGTGGTTGAAATTAGCTTCGCTTCATCTTCAACCAAAATGAGTGAAAGTCCAAGCCCGAGTCCAAGATATGAAGATGAAGGATCACAAGTGGGATATTCATCATCGGGAAGTACCCCGGATAACGAAGAGCTAGCCGGGGTATTTCCCGGTGAGGACAACGACGAAGTGATACCAGTGATGCATACATCGTTAGCTGCCGTAAAGTTTTTTTTCATAATGAACGGTCAACCTGCCATAGCGGAAGAAGACAGAAGAATATGAGGTGACAACTGATGAAAATCGGTTAGAAAAAAAACAATTTCGGATTGGTATGTTTAGTATTATGAAATATAGAAATAAAACCATGGCTCGACTGAGACTGGACTCGCTTTATGATCCGCATAGAGGTTATTCTTCGTTTTATCGATCGGTGATCAAGCGTAATCAAACACCTGCACCATGCTTATACGGTACACAAAGAGCAGTAGTGTCGACTGCTAACCATTTGCCGCTTGAACTAGTACTGACTGTACCTTCCGAATCCCCCTTCTCAATACTGACCAGATATTAAGGCTTCACCAGCATGCAGCAAGCGTATCAGTGCAGCGAGCCCTGGTTCTATGGCTACGCTTGAACATGCTTTTGCTTGAACAACCGTACAATTTTCAGTTAGGCTAGAGAATATCGGACAAGTCAAACTATTCAGCCATGATTTGTACACTTCTGCATTTATATTTAAAAAGAGAGAAAATGTATGACGGGACCTTCAGTGGTAGGCCCTATGTAGGAAACAATATTTCCTTTTCAGAAAAAAATAAGTTGAGTTTTACAAGCAAAAACAACATGCTATTAGGCCTATGCGTCAACTTGGAGCTACTTGGAGTTCCTATATTAAGCAAAGGGGGAAAAAGTTCGTCTCCGTACGCTAGAAATTGGTGTAGAATTTAATATGTCGGTAATATGTTTAAAGTACAAGCGCTTGAGCTCCTTTGAACCAACAACAGCTGATAATATTTAAAATATGCCCCACTACAAAATATAATATCGGATGAAATTCGCGTTGCAACTGCAACCCGGCAGCCCGTTAAAACAGTAGGGTCTGTAGAGCACGCTTGACCGAAATGGGCCCTTGAAAAACACCATGCATCACTGGTTGTGACGATACGACTGACGCGACATGCCCGTGCAGTAACTGTTTTACGCGGCACCCTCCCACTAACAACTTTTGTGCAAAGTATTTCATATTCCAGTAGATATGAAAGAAAAAGAATGTTAACTGAAAATATACCGTTTTTCCCTCTATCAAGTCGATTTTGTGTGTAATCCAAAGCCCAATATTACTTTATGCCAAACAACCGCTTTAAAAAGATGATTCGCAAAACGAACGTTTCAATCTGAACTTGAGACTCTTGAGGTCAGGTTTTGACGCGGTTTTGACAACATTGTACCAACGAGTCCCGATTAATTATAAAAATGTTGGTGAATTGTGAGTGGAGTTTTCTATATACAACGCGAAATACGAATTTAGAAATAAGACTAGAGAGAAGGGCAGCAACGAGAGCATGATGACCCCGTCAAATAAAATATAATTCATGATAAGTAAACATCTGCAAACATTCATACATATTAAAATGTATTTGCACATATTAAATGTACGAAAGAATCATGAAAGGTGCAGAAATAACTTTGGAGATTTCTTGCATGGTTGCCGTGAATACACACTCGCCACTCAGTCCATCACTGACCGGGCGCGGGTCACACACCTCCCTTGTAAGTGGAAGTCTAGGTGTTTTCACAAAATTAATCCTCATTGACATAACACCCACTAAGTACCAACAACTTTCTCATCTTAATTCTCTTCTTACATTGCAAATAACAGTGTTAATACATACAGAATGCCCATCGACACTAAACAATCATCATGACTCGAGCTGTACAGTGTTTACATTTTCACTGTGAACACTGTGAACATGTACATGCATCTACGTCACGCATTTATAGTGAGGTAATTGGGCTGTTTTTGGGCGTATCGAAAATACGGGAAAATACATAAAATTTTTGTCAGTTTTTAAGCCCTCACTGCTTTATAAAGACAGATAAAAATCGAAACTGTATTCTGTTCATTTTCTAAGGTCACAAGCTTTCTATTGAGATTTAATCATAATTGAATGGTGTGTGGACTTTAACGGAATAAACATGTGATTTATTCCGTTAAGGGTTTCCTAATTCATAAGTGTGTCAGAAAAGAGTGTGTCAGATGGGTCAGGTTACGGAAACTCCATAGGTTTTCACTTTGTCACAGTGACACTGTATTGCATGACACCGGGACATACGACAGGGGAGAAGGAAGTGGAAAAGAACTTGTTATTGATGTATAGTGTATTGTTAAAGGTGGATGGCCCGATTTAAGTGTATCAAGTTTTCATCTTGGTAGATTTGCCATCTCCCCAAAACTCCATCTGTAAAGTTTCACGGTGATATTTCAACCCGTTTTGATGTGAGAGCTAGAAATGTGATTTTCTGCACCCCATAGAGTACCGTGTAAAATTAATATTGGTCGACCAAAATGGAGTACATTTTCGCTCATAACTTTCAAACCAAACATCATTTAGTCCTAAGATTTCACAGGGTAAATGAGAAAAATAGTAGCTTTCTGTAGACACCAAAATTTTGACCACTTCCGGTAAAATCTACGAGGCTATTTGCGATCGGGCCATGCACCTTTAAGGTGACACTATATAGTCAGGTTTAGAAGCCATACGCTATACGGGTACTTGTGTGTGCAAAACGTTTAATCATTTTGTTCCATCAAACCACGAAGAAAGGAATTATACATTCTAGTTATGCAAGCTTAACCGTCCTGTTTGTTGTGTGTGTGTGTGTTTTCTTTCTCATTGTTTTTTTTTTTATTTTCGCCGGTCACAGTTAGGCCTTAAAGGTTAAAGGTGGAACGAGAGATTTTAACATATCAGGTGCCCCTAAAAAATGAAAGACCTGATTTGCTTTGCACTGATGTAAAGAGCCCTCCCATGACATTTTGGTCACTTTATGGCCAAACTACATTGGTTATATTTTCCCAAACAAATCAGAATGGTAGGAGACCACGTTTTGATAAGCTTTTCTTATGTCAAAACAATATGCTGAATCTACAATAAGAAGTCTTATTTACCCCACTGATGCTATTTTGGCCGGTGTGAAAGTAGACAGAGGCCGCCGGGAGCCATAGTCCGAGTTCGATGACAACGGAATAAAGCGTAAACTAATGTTGTGTGAAGAGTCACCTGAATCGAGTGCCCTATTCTTTACAATTGTAGGTGGACTATGAGCCCGATGGACTATAAAACTTTCTACACCGGTTTGGTCACTTAATAGCCCCAAAGATCAAAACCAAAGTAGTCTGTTTCAGGGGCAGCTAAACCGCGGGCCGCGAAGAGCACGCGCATGGCCTGCGAGGTTCTTCCCAGAAAAAATGGAATGCTTTAAACATGTTAAATTCTGAAATATTATCGGTTTTCCCGGCCAATTTCGCAATTTCTTGTTCCATTTTATTAAAGGGTTGTTCGTTTTAGCGCGAAATTGAACGATGAATTATATTGGAATTTCAAAAACGTCATTCGATTTTGTTAAAGGAGCGTTTGATTTCGTGGAATGGTCGGCCAATTCTGTAACTAGCTCAATCGATTTCACTTGGATTAGCTTTGTGATTAAATTCATGTTTTCTATTTCACCATTGAGATAAGAAAAATTAACAATATTACCAATAGGCCAGCGGGCAGATCTCATATCGTTTATAAAGGTGACGCATTCCTGGGAAGTGCATAATTTTTCTAAAATAAAATTCTCTAAAATTATTTTTTTTAAATCAGATCTACGCGTGCTCTCACATCTATTATTAAATGTCATCTCCTTTTCCCCCTGAATATCAGTGACCAACGGATGTACACCACGTTCATTGACTCCAGCAAATAATGGCGCTATTGATAAGTAAATCCGTCCGTTATGCTAGCGCAACGGACTTCAGATTCTCTTGAAATTCAGAGCCATTGTTATTGTCCATGACGTTGAAACCTTTGAGGTGTTATCACCTCCCGATTTAGATTGAGCTATAGCCTCGCTCACGAATAAAAAAAACCCTGGAGCTTCTGCTGTGAATTCAATAACTTTGACCGTATATTTCATCATTTATTCAAAAAGAAAACGGAGATGAACAAAAATCATGAAAAAATGTTGCTTGACAAGCTGTGACCTTGGTACAGAACCAAGACCCATAACTTAATCATCTTAATGTAGGACCTCTTTTCTATCCAGTTTAAGTTTGTTCGGCACTGTTTTACCTGCATTTCATATAGGTGAATGATTTTCGATTTCTGCTAATATCTCGGTTAATTGAATAGCAATGGGGTTACGCCGCAAGTCACGGGTTTGGTTCTGCACAAAGATGTTAGGTCGGAGTTTGTCAAACAACTTTACCCCATGAGTTTTATTCACCTTCGTTTCCCTTTCGAATAAATTATGAAATATAGGGTTGAAGTTGATTTAATACACAGTCGAACGCACGTATGAGATTCTGGTCTGATATTATGGTCCAGGACCATAAGCAGTTAAATTATCTCATTAGGCAGCTATTCATTATTTTCTACTTTGCAACTGTTTTCATTGCAATCTTTGCCTCCAAGATAAAAAAAATAATGAAGTAAAATTTTACGCCTGGAGTGGGGATTGAACCCACGACTTTTGTTTTATCAGATGAGTGCCCACAGACGCACGCCACGCAATTCAAGCCGAAAAATAACATTGCTCTTTTGTAATACTTAAATAAACCCATTAACGGAACAAAGCGCACACATAATCATGAATAGCGCTGCTTTGAGACGAGTTGAAAATATCTGGTCCAGGACCATATCTTCGGGCCAAAAACTCATACCAGCCAGTAGCACCTCCAATTTTATATATTCGTGAAAGGGGGCAGGTAATTTGTGTTCCATATTATGAAAAATAGTATAACCTAAATCGTGGTATAACACCTAAAATCTTTTCGGGTGCATGGATAATAACAATGGTTCTGCAGTTCCAGATGAAAAAGGAATCTGAAGTGTTTGGTCCTCTGCACACCGAGCGGATTTACTTATCAATAGCCCCATTATTCGCTAGAGTCAACGAATCATGATGTACATCCGTTGGTCACTGTTATTCAGGGCAAAAATTGAGATAATTATCTAGGAAATGTGCACATACTAGACGTGAGAACAAGCGTAGAATTGATTTCTTTAATTTAAGATCCATGGTCCATATCCGAGCATCCTTTTCTGCCCGAAGGGTAGTTTGTTATTACTTTAACAACAATATCTTTCACACTTTTGCACTGTACACACAATCCCAGTTGCAGCTAATGAGAGTGCTGTGTAGTTGGCCAATCGCATTCACAGCAATGCAATGTTCACACAATGTTTCAAAATAGCACTAATAATAGTGATATTCTTAAAATGTTGTACTTGTTGATCCAGCTTTATTCAACTGACGTCCAACCAATCACGAGTTGCCTTATACTGCTATATGGAGCAAAGGTTAAATATGCCCACTGTTTTATCTCTTCTTGGGGACAAGGCTAAATAATGTTGTATGTAACCTTGCGGCTTGACACATATTACAGAATGTGAAAATGTGTCATTTATCAATATCCTTATGGGTAAAAAAGTCTTAAAACATTGTCTAGTATTTTAAGTGAGATGAAATTAGCCTAATTTGAAGTGCCAATGGTTGAAAACGGTTGTATAATTAGTCATTTTTTTTTTTTTTTTTTTTTTCCTACAGATTTTATACCTAATATTGATAGCAACCATGATTTGCAACCCAGATCTCGCCTTTTCTCTCAGTTTTTAGGGTACACTTAGTCGACGGTCACCAAAAACAAAAACACCTCATTTGCAGCGGGGGCTGGACTTACCTGTTCTCCTGTTATTTACTGGTGTGAAATCTGAGAACAAGCGTAGAATTGATTTCTTTAATTTAAGATCCATGGTCCATATCCGAGCATCCTTTTCTGCCCGAAGGGTAGTTTGTTATTACTTTAACAACAATATCTTTCACACTTTTGCACTGTACACACAATCCCAGTTGCAGCTAATGAGAGTGCTGTGTAGTTGGCCAATCGCATTCACAGCAATGCAATGTTCACACAATGTTTCAAAATAGCACTAATAATAGTGATATTCTTAAAATGTTGTACTTGTTGATCCAGCTTTATTCAACTGACGTCCAACCAATCACGAGTTGCCTTATACTGCTATATGGAGCAAAGGTTAAATATGCCCACTGTTTTATCTCTTCTTGGGGACAAGGCTAAATAATGTTGTATGTAACCTTGCGGCTTGACACATATTACAGAATGTGAAAATGTGTCATTTATCAATATCCTTATGGGTAAAAAAGTCTTAAAACATTGTCTAGTATTTTAAGTGAGATGAAATTAGCCTAATTTGAAGTGCCAATGGTTGAAAACGGTTGTATAATTAGTCAAGTTACATTGATGAATATTTGGTGAATTTGTTTACAAAGTTGTGACTGACCAACCATTTTACATACCAAACACTACTTCCTTTTGACAATTGATGCGGATGAATAAAATTCAAAGTGGTTCACTTTTTTCTCCCCAGCAAATTGTCTTACCTTTTGGAAGTCTGGATTTTTTAGAACCAACGATCAAGGCAAAACCCCCATCTGATCTGGGCCAATGTCATGCCAATTACCATGCATGGTGCATATAGGCTGTGTGCAATTGACTTGTCATGCTTGATCTAGGTCAATGTTATTGCATGGGGCATACAAAGCCTGTGTGGAATTGAGCTGTTCGTAAACAATGTATGCTTTAATTGATATTGAGACATTGAGAAATAATATGCTCATATATACCATCATTTGCAAAGCAAAATAAGTGATTTACACAGACATTATATTGTCATAGCATTTGATACAAACAGTTTAATTGAAAGACAAGTTACATGCAACGTTTACAGTGAGAGATTAGGGAAGAAACCAAACGATCGAAATAAGGAGTTACTCTCAAATAAAGTGCGTGTTTAAAATATTATTCACAGCTCCATTTGCAATACACGCGACACCTGGATCATACATCCACCTTGCAGAAATCTTGACACTTAAAATATATACCAGCAAAAAAGTTGCTGTTCCTTGGAAATTGAAAATGGAAATAACTAGAAAATCTATAAATTTTAAATATTGAAAATGGCATATTATGTGGTTCTGTGTAAGTTCAAAATTGTATTAATTTAATACACCGGTAGGTCATAAGGTTTACAAAGTCCTTCTCCATTAGTGGCTATTCATGGCCTGTATCACTTGAAGTCCTCTTCGCTTGAAAAAAAAAATATTATTATTTTACAAAGACAAAAAATAAGGCTTAGATTCATGTAGTATATTTTTGCAAAGTTCACATTATAATCATTTCAACTATGCATGGCACTAAGTAACATTTGCTATTGTAATTTGCACTGATTATTATGAAGATGGTATTTTCAGCTTATTATTAAGGTGTGAATTAATGCACTGGTATGCATTATAAAGATGCAAATCCAGGTTTTCATGCTATTATGGCTTTCAATCATGTTTATATAAATTAAGAATAAAAAAGTAACTTTTTAAGTTAGTGTGGAAAAACATTTGCTGAATAGCAATGACTCCTGGAGCTAATTGAAAAGGTGAAAAAATGGAAAATAGGTGAAAGAAAGAAAGACGGACAGGTAGATTGGTATATCATGATAAATGTTGCCGATGTTATAGGCCTAACTCTTAGCCATGGTCTATATATATACCACTCGAGACGATATATACTGAGCTAAATGTGAAATCAAATGACCAAAGACGAAATTGCTTTGTACGTTCAGATGATGGACCATTATAGGTGACATCAAATTAAATTGATTTTGACGAAAATGGATGGAAATGAAGTTAATTTGATTGATCAAATGTCTAATATAATTGACATAGGACGAAATCGTTTAAACAAACGCACATTTCCGTTCTCTTGCGACGAAAACAACTTAACGATGAAATATAATAAAAAATGTTTTAAACTAACTGGGAAACTTATAACACATTTTTTCTGGGAAAAATAGTGTCACTTCAATAACATCTTCGTCCTTTTTTGATTTCATATTGTATTAAAGGGGAAAAGGACTGTAAAGGTTTTTTTTCAAAAAAAAATAGTTTCT
Source organism: Ophioderma brevispina (assembly GCA_023653785.1). Classification (NCBI taxonomy): domain Eukaryota; kingdom Metazoa; phylum Echinodermata; class Ophiuroidea; order Amphilepidida; family Ophiodermatidae; genus Ophioderma; species Ophioderma brevispina. The sequence goes on along the minus strand of JAMKCH010022346.1, from coordinate 38,593 downwards.
GGTAAGGTAACTGCCAACAAACACACAAAATATGGGAATTATTTAATATATATTAATGGCCGATGAAAAATGGTTAAAAAAATGAATTACCTTTAAGTACCTTAAGAGAACAAAAACTCGTTTGGTTCCAATACAAAATAACAGAATATTTGCTACAAATTCTTCCCTCAAACGCATAAACATAAGAAAGAACAATCTAAGCTCTTTTTAACATGGAGGAGAAAACCCTCCATCTTTTTGTTGAATGCCAACATGTACGTGAAACATGAAAAGACATTTTCAGATGGAGGATTTTTTAAGCAAAACGTACTTTGGAAATTGGCCCATGTACACAAAGGTATATTTTTGGTATTGCTCCTTACACCAACAACAACACAAAAAACAACCCCTACTTACCCCCAACCCCTACCCCTACTTCGTGAACCTGTCATTGGCCGCCATTCTGTGCAAAGTTTTGTCCATCTATCATCATTGATCGTTTTATGTGTCCTGCCCATCTCCATTTTTTGTTAGTTTTGATATGTTTAATGATGTCTTGAACTTTGTTCTGCTCTCTTATCCATTTGCACGTCTTGCAATCTATTTTGGTGATACCTAGCATACATCTTTCCATACTTCTTTGTGTGGTTTTGAGTTTCTGCTCCATCTTTTTAGTGACAGCCCATGTTTTTGCTCCATAGCTCATTGCCCATGTACAAGTAATTATAATCCAGCGTACTCACAGTCCGGCTACAATGGTAAGGAATAGGGCACTCAATTAGTTGACTCTTCACGCAAAGGTTAGTTTCACGATTTATTCAGTTATCGTTTATGGGGCCCGGACTATGGCTCCCGCCGGACTATAGTTGCTTTCACATATGATACATTGATTGAAGGCGTATTGGCAACTTACTCTTCATGATGTCATTCAATTTTCCAAATGCACACCATCCAACTTGAATTCTTCGTTTTACTTCTTCCAGTTGGCTGTATTCCATGATTTTCACCAGTTGCCCTAGGTACATATATTTGACAGTTGTTGTGGGTGTATCATTGTTGACTCCAATTTCTCTGGCTATAGCATAACTGTTGAACATAACTCGTGTTTTATTCATGTTGATCTTTAGCCTACTTCGTTGCTTTCATTGATATTTGATATAAATAATTGTAAATAGTGTTGTTCAACTCAGGGAAAGACACTTTGACTTCATATCAACTAATTGAGCAACATAGCATCAACTATGATAGTCACAATTAAGTGTTATTTTGTGCAAGATTGCCGAATTCGGAAACCATGTTCGAATATTTTCAAGGGCATGTACATGGGTTTACCCCTCAAATCCCTTTGAATGTCATATCTTGTTTAAAAAGGTCATCTCCATATTTTCAGGGTGTCTTCACCAAAAGTTGAAATTTCACACCCCTGTGTTTCCAGCAGCCGTTGAATTATTATTGGAGATATCTCCGATATTAATTATCCTAATTACAAAATTCCTTCTTTGGCGATACATGGACATGTTCGAGCTTCTACATTCACAGGTATAGTTACCAAGCCCGTTGCCAATGCAAATTGTTTAATAAGTCTCAATTTTTTTGAAAATTGGGGGCGCTCTTACAAAATGTGCTGTTATTGCTTTAAGGAACATGGCAATTTAATCAAACGTTTTTCACGCTCTTGTATTATGAGGAATAAGAACTGTTTGAAAAACACAATTTTAGCATTAATTACATGATGTGTAGTCAAACACTCCTGGTAAATTTGAAGTCATGGATTATGAGTATGTTGTCTGTATGTTGCAATACTTTTGACCAGTGTGTGTAGATCAGTCCTAAAAATCAGCAGGATTCACTACTTGTCACAGTCGTCTTTGGTCACAGCACATAATTTTTCAGATTAAAAGACACCGATTATTTGAACATTAAAGGACACTGAAGAAGATATGAATCTGAATATTCACAAAAAATGCAAGAAAGTGAAGTGGCTTGTTAAACATGAATATTCACTATTGATAAGACCTACAATGGCGCACACGCACTACAATTCTGATGCAATTGGTCAGGGAGAGGGGTGAAGCAGTGTTTCGTATAGTGTTATTCTGCTAATATTTTGCTAAAGAAAAGTTATCTTTTGAAAACAGTCCACAATGGCAAAATACAGCTGATTATATTTAAGTCCAATTCTCTCATTGATTTTAGAAAACAAGGAAACTACGCAAGCTGCTACCACCGCGGCGCCCTCTAGCATAACTACTGTTTCTCCAGGTAAGGAAGCTGCCATATCTAGCTTTCTAATAGCCAAGGCCATATTATCTCATATTCATTATTTTAATGATTTTTTTGATTATATAAACCCAAAAATATATTTATTTATATTACAGACATATAACAATTTCTAGGTTTGAAAGGTTTCAGAAGGAGGTCATGCATATTGGTTACCACTTTGAATTGGAGCTTGTTAACAAAACAAAAATACCATATATGGATTTTAAGCAGGGCTCGATTAGCTCTGACCTGCGGCCATTGAATTTCATGTCGGGCCAGTAAGAATTCAACTGAGCTGGCCCGTTGGGCCAGTTGAATTTTCAGAAATATAGGTCTTGTAATAAATTCCAGTTTTACCTCCATGTGAATTATCCTCAAAATGCATTTTCGCTTTTTCAAAGAGCATCAATCACTAATTCAGTGCTGGCTCCCACTGGCATAACTTCTCTGTCAATCATATCGTTTTATATGCATAGGCGCGAGGACCAGTAGGTCCCTAGGCTACGTGCATGAGTGCTGTTCACGAAAGTATGATCTCACATTACGACACAATTTCATAACAGCGCACATATGACGCATTTGGCATTGTAACTGCAGAATTCAGCAGCAAATAAAGTATTTCTTAAGCAATTGTAGTGGACCAGGCCTATACAAGAAACAGAATTAGAAATACGTTTCTAGTAATAAAAACATGCAAAAGAGGAGTATGAAAGAAACAGACCGAGGTTATCTCCAGATATCTCCCAAAGTGACAACTGAAGACTGAGCAAATTATTATATTTTGTAGAACACGAGGAGTTGTCCAAATTTACTTATCAATTATAATTTTGTACTGTGTACAAACTACAAATGTAGGTGATTGAAAAAATTTGAGTGTAAAGTAAATGCAAAAAAATGACAAAATAGACACAGATACTGAGGCTCTGTGGTGAGGTTGGGTTCGGGGCACTTATCTGAAATGGCGGTATGGGTATGTGCGTCGTTCAAGACTCTCAGTTCGCTCCTCTTTTGTCCTCTTTTGCAGTTCTTTAGACTCCCCTACTTTGCCACAAAACTCACAGATTTTAGCTCCATAGGGAAATTTTGCCAGTTCATCATCTCTACAACCTCTAATGTGACCTAAAATGCAGTTCCCAAATCCATATATTGGAAAAATATCAGTTCCGAACACTGATTAAGAAATCAGTTCTCAAGCCCAAGTTAGGAGATTTGCGCCGCCCACTCCAACCCTAAGTTGAGTGCTCCTCAGGAGTGCTCAAATATAGGGCCTATTTTATTTTTGACATTTAGGCAAATTATAAAAGTTTAGCGTAAGCAAGAAATTCATGACCGTAGCATGGGAAATGGTTAGGCCAGTAGGTTTTCTAGATCACTGGCCCGACGGGCCAGTACAGAAAACAAAATTAAATCCACCCCTGATTTTAAGTGCCAAAGGCATATAGGCCAATCCCATACTCTAACAAGAAGGAAAGTAGGACACCAACTACTCCATTCCTCAAAGAGCTCCATTGGCTACTGATCAGTGAGCATATTGCCTTTATGCTTCTTACCTACAAGGGTATTTCTGGACAATTGCCATCATACTTGTCCGGATATCTCTTTGTATAATCCTAGCAGGCCAGTCTTGTGGTCTGAAGATAACAAGACGCTCCTCAGGTCAGTGGGTAATAGGGCTTTTATCAATGCAGCCCCTAGCCTATGGAAGTCTTTGGCCATCCCTGTTCGCCACTCCAGGTCCATCGTTACTTTTAAAAAAGCAGTGAAACTACTACTTCCAAAGAGTTGAGCATGTCCTTAAATTGGCATATATTGTCTCAGGTAATTGTTTTTATTAGATTGTGCTACTGTTTCTTATACTATAGATTATATGATATGTGTTTTACCTCAAGGTTCATTACTCTTTAAATCTATCATATTATCGTATTTAGGCCAAACAGACAATAAACGCTTCTACCTTAATTGATACAGGGTGAGTCAAAAAACTTGACCCTGATAGTGTCCGCCATTTTGATAAGTATAGGCCGAGCTACAGTCTTTTGAATCAAGTAGTCAGTTTTTACCCCTATCCACGGGATTCACATTGAAATGCCCGCGACCAACTAAGCAAATAACTCCCCAAAATGATAAGGGTATGTCTATGTTTATTTCAAATAAAGTGGTATCTTAAGGGTGTAAAAGCCGGTGATAATGGATGGTAAGTTTTATTTTAAACACTTTGTCAAAATAGGGCATATTTTGGTCTACAAATAGACAATACTTTAAACCTCAAAAGTTTGTCACCGATGGCTGTTCCTTCATATGGAGACTATATGTATGATTCATTGAACTCCTCCAGAGACTGATACATGTATCAAACTAATTTATATTTCAAATGCTTGTTATGAGTGATGAGGACGTAGAGGGCATCGATTGTAAATTGTGACTGAATTTTGTGGGGTTAAATAGCATCACATTTATTCTGCAGTCAATAAATAGCCCAATTTTCTTCTCGACACTGATTTGCTACGCTGATCTTATTGGATTCCTTGACCCTTAAAACATGGGTATAGACACCAGAATAATGCTTCTACTAGTCTCTTATTTGGTGAACCATACGCTTTCAGAAAATGTATAGTTTTCCTAATCTGCCACTTCGTCTAATATCATTTCGTCTAATATCCAGATAGTCTAATACCATTTTGTCTAAAACCACATAGTCTAATACCCACATACTCTAATTTCATTTTGTCTAATAACCATTTGGACTAAATACCATTTCATCTAATCACCGCATCGGCTAATGCCATTTTATCTAATGCCCACTTGATATAATTACCACATTGTCTAAAACCATTCCGTCTAATGCCATTTCGTCTACTGCCCATTTGGTCTAATCCCCAGATTGTCTAAAACCATTTCGTCTAATGTCATTTCGTCTAATGCCCATTTGGTCTAATCACCAGATTGTCTAAAGCCAGTTCGACTAATGTCATTTTGTCTAATGCCATTTCGTCTTGTCCTCATTTTGTCTAATGCGTGTATATAGAGGGCACCATATTACAATACAGCCTGTCTAAAAAATGATACAATCGACTTTTTTTCCAATATTAAATCTCAAATGAGTAAGTCGTTTTGTGCATCATATTAAGGGGGGGGGGTCTACGTTTCTTTACCTCTACCTTCGACTGGAATTTTCTTGACTTTACCAATATATTACTTACGCATGTCGTATATCATATTGTAGCCCATGTTGAAAAGTTTTGAAACATGGGAATTATTTTGATCTTGTTGCCATGGTAAATGATTGGCTAAGCACGGGAACAAACGTAACTGCTTACCGGTAACTTGCATTTACACCATACTTGGGCCGGGGAGAACGTGCATAGGTATAGTACACAGAAAACCATAGAGCCGGATTTTTGATATAGCCCTGGAGCTAGCACACATTTGTAACACATCTCAAGTACAAAAGGTCTGAGTGATTAAATATGTAGACAGCCTGACAGGAACCCCTAAAACGCGATTCATAAGTGCCGCAAGTGGTGCCTTAAGAGAGGGGACCAAGACAAAGATTGTACACGGGTCAAATTTTTAAATTGATCCAATCATGTTGAAAAGTATACCATATTATGTGTCTAACCACAAGGATTCAGAAAAGGTATAGTTTGTAATATGTACAGCCTAAAGTTTCAGAGTTAGAGGCTAAAAACAGCAAAAATCAATAAAAAGGGTCAATTTCAGTTGTACAGGGGTCAAATTTTAAAATTGCTCCGATTTAAATAAAAAATGGTGCAAATTATTGGTGGAGCTCATAGGATTAAAATAAGGAATAGTTTTGAGTGTCTGAAATGCTTGCTTAAGAAAGTAGGGGGGTGGGGTAACAAGATCAAGGCCCATTGAATGCAATGGACGTTGACCTTCTGTGCCCCCTACATCGGAAACTAAGCATTTAAGACAGTAAACTATTCCTTATTTTTAACCCTATGAACTCCACCAATAATTTGCACCATTTTTATCCAAATCGGAGCAACTTTAAAATTTGACCCCTGTACAACTGAAATTGACCCTTATTATTGATTTTTGCTGTTTTTAGCCTATAACTCTGAACTTTAGGCTGTACATATTACAAACTATACCCTTTCTGAATCCTTATGGTTAGACACAGAACATCGTGTGCTTTTCAACATGATTGGATCAATTTAAAAATTTGACCCCTGTACAAACTTTGTTTTGGCCCCCTCTCCGTAAGGCACCATTTGCGGCACTTAAGAATCACGTTTCAGGGATCCCTGTCAGTCTGTCAACATATTTAATCACTCAAACCTTTTGTACTTGAGATGTGTTGCAAATGTGTGCTAGCTCCCGGGTTAATATGGTTGCCATAGTTGAGTGAAAACGGCGAAAGAATTATACACCTTTGACAGATTTTAAATTCTTTATAAAGAATCTTTAAGAAATTTACTTCATAAAGAATCTTTAAGAAGTAATGATGGAAATTATCTTTAGGATGTTCTGGCTTTTTTGGGGGGTGGAGGACATGTTATAGGACCAGTTTATGACATGCAACCATAACTGACGTAGCCTATAGTAATAATGCAATTTGGGCGAAGGACTCTAGTACCCGAATATTTACTAGGCCTATGCACAAGGGGCCTATTGATAGGTATCACATTAGGTTTGCTGTTACATATCCAGGATCTGTATAGGTTTTTAAATCTTCTACACCTGCATTTACGTTTAGAAAGTCGATTTCAAATGTTGCAACACTTGTATAAACTTTAAAGTAGGGTGCATCGAGTTGATAAACTTTTGAAGTTGGCCAGCTTAGCTCTTTTTCATCTCCCAACCAAAACATCAAACTTTTTAACCACAATTATTCATTTACAAAGTTTAGCACTGAGCGAGAGATGAACTAAATTACATATGCATGGACCAAGATATCACATACCTCTGGGGCACATTTTTGTCCAGTTGCTACGACTGCCTTTTGCAAATAAGGAGAAACAATAGATGTAAAATGATTTGGGAAAGTAAAGTTTTATGACAGAATACAAACTTGTCTTGAACCTAATTTTGGAGAACATTTCGTCATGTGAGTGCACCAAAGTCGTATCTACATTTTCATGATTTTACAGGACAGGCATTTTTGTGATATGTTTATGAATATTTTTATTTATCACTTAAATCGACTATTTTTAAGAAGTATTAGCTAATAAAATGGCGTAACTACACGCATGATTTCCCGTATAGTGCAACAACGTCGTATCTAACAGTTACAACTTTGTTGCACTCAAAAGAAATTCAATATTTAGTGCAACAAATAGTATCACACCTAAATAAGCCTATTGTCCTAATACTCTGGTGGCAATAAATTGAAGGCCCCCCCCTTTTTTATATTTTTAAATTATGCGTATTCATTTACTTTTTGTAAAATAATTAAAGAGTAATATTGAGTGGAAGACGGTTGTAACTGCATTTGTTGATATCTTCATTGGGTTTTGGCCAAAATAGGCAAAAGAAAACATTTACAAAAAATTTAAATTCACTTTTGAAAAAAGAGTTTTTAATTTACACACTTTTTTAAAAACAATCGCTTTACTAAAAAAATCAAACGTCGTCATATACGTAACTAGTATGTATTGCCCAAAATGGAATTTCTGTGAGTGCAACAAAAGTGGGATAGCCACCTTAAATAGGCCATTTTGCCTAATAACTCTGCAATAAATTGACTCTCTCTTGAAATGCATATCGAATTATGCGTAATGACCTCCTTTTTCATACTATATATAAAAAAACAATTTCGACAAAAATGTCAGTTACGAGTTTGTTGCCCTCAAATGACGATTTATGAACAAAACAATTTCAATTGCTCCATTCTCTCTATGACGTCAATTTTATTGGAAAGGATGAATGAAAATGCAGAATGTTGCTCACAATCATGCTAAATGGCACTTGGAATAATGTTTTCAAACTTGTTTTTAGTTTTTTAGCAACCGAAGGGTAATATTCATGAATCCCCGCCCCTCCGCAACAGGTAACGTTGCCACCGCAATACACTTATCATGGTGCCTCGTTAAAATAGAGAAAGAGAGGAAAAATGTAATTGTTTTGGGTTCAAAGCAAATGCTTATTTAAACAACTGGTCATTACTCGAAATCGGTTTAGACAAGATGGGTTTAGACTAAATGGTCATTAGACCAACTGATCATTAGACGAAATGGGTTTAGACAAAATGGGTTTAGACCAAATGATTATTAGCCCAACTGATCATTAGATAAAATGGGTTTAGACAAAATGGGTTTAGACTAAATGGATATTAGACAACTGGTTATTAGACTAAATGGGTGTAGACCAAATGATATTAGACGAAGTGGAAATTAGACCTGTTGGATATTAGACGAAATGGTTGTAGACAAACTGGCAATTAGACCAACTGGTCATTAGATCATATGACAATAGACGAAGTTGTTATTAGCCTATGTGGCAATTAGACCATCTGGGTTTAGACAAAATGGTGTTAGACCAAGTGGTTATTAGACGAAATGGAATTAGACGAAGTGATGATAGACCTATAAAAAGACAACGAAATTACATAACAAACCTGACTATAACATGAAAATATTGTTTTTGATTTCTTTTAAAGAGAGCAGTGCTGATGTTGAAGGGCAAGAATTGTTTTCGCCATCCCACCACCACCACCAGCATTATGTGGTGAATCAGGTGGTGCTATGGTTGTATTGACGACGTCTGTAAAAGACACTGCCAATGTCGATATTAGTGTTGCATCCATGAACTTCAGGCGACAGCGTAATGTGACCAAAAATGAAATGGTCGTACAGGATATACCAGGTATAGAAAGGTTAGCGTGTCGTTCACAAAAAACTGGTGTCAAACGAGACACTGTTACTATTCAATCCACAAGACCAATTTCGGTGCATGTCTCTTATTCTTTCAATGATGCTGGAGATGGGTTTTTGGCCCTTCCAACGGCAAGACTTGGAAATACGTATTACATAGCGTCTTTGGAAGCAACTGCTTATGGCTCGTCATATTTTGCAATCAGCTCACTTGGTAGCCCAACCTCCATTGAAATAACACCGAAAGGAAAAAGCACGTACACAGTTAACCTTCAACTCCATCAGACATATTTAAGAACGGAGGTAGACCCTACAGGTACCCGTATTGTTGCAAACCAATCTATAGCTGTTGTAGCTGGTTCATCTCAATGCGTGTTTGTGCAAAATTCCCGGTATTGTGATATCCTATTAGAGCAGTTACCATCCGTCGAACAAATTGGACAAAACTTTATAGTAGGGCCGTTCTTGGGACGCGACTCAGGCTACATATGTCGCGTTATTGGCGTTGAAAATGTGACCAGGGTGAGCATTTCTAATAATGATGTTGTTCAGCTCAATGCAGGAGATATGCATGAAATTGATATCAAAAATGCCACAGTTCTTGAAATATCCTCTGACAAGCCAGTCCTCGTAATGCAATACATGAAACGCAGCAGAAGAGCTGAAGGTGAAGCGTCAATGGTTTTGGTTCCGTCAGTAGACTTCTTTTCTGGTAATGTCTCTTTCCCAGTGTTTGAATCCCGGTCATTTAGAAATTTCATACACGTCACTATCAAATGCGCCTACGTGTCTACTCTTACCTTTGACGGCTTATCAATGGCTGATTGGGGAGTACTAACAAGTGACAGTGGTGACATGTGCATTCTAGGCAATATGGTTCCGCCAGACGTACATAGCATAGAGCACGTGATGAAGAACGTTTAAGTTAATAATTTATGGATACAGAGATTTAAGAAGTTATGCGTTATGCTGCTAAATTCAATCTACACAGGGGTGAGTATTTGCGTTTTCCGTGATTAAAAAAAAACACATTATATTAAACGCGTTATTTTTTATTACATAGTGTCATTTGTTAATCTGAAGTCTATAAATGATAAAATAGTTCAGTTCAAGCAATAACAGCACATTTTTTGAAGAGCGCCCAATTTTCAAAATTTGATATCTTCGCACAGTTATGTTGGTAATTGTCTAGGAAACTAAACCTGCGAACGAGAATGCTAAATAATGCGTATTTATCATAAAATAAACGATTTTGTAACTACTGCCAATCCAATTAGCTTAGACCCTCGTTTTTATTAAAGGAGAGCAGCGGAGTTGCAATCCGAAACATCGAAACATCCTCAAAATTCATTTTTTTTATATTTTGTTACTGGCATGGATATGCAATCATAACCTGTCAAGTGAATTGGCTTGAAATCCGCGTATTAAAGACACGGCAGCACTTTTTATATCTGTATTCTTTTAATTTCTATACGTGCGTATCAAAATTCCGACTTGAGATCAAAAAAGCCTTTCTGTGCCGTTCTCGGTGAATATCCCAGATTTGAATCACCATGATCATACAGTTTGACCTCAAACACAGAGGTGGTTGATCTTTGTTTAGTGCTGTGCTACTGGTAAACAAACCACAATCCGCTGTTTATTGAAGATTTTGAGGCGTCATCGCTGTATACTTTTTATGGGAGACGGTATGACAAATTTTTCTCAATACTTCCATTTTTTTCACTATTTGGTGGTTGTTTCTACATTAAAGCCGTTATATGAAATTGTACACACTTATCCCTGATTTATAAGTTAAAACGAATGCATTTTTTTTTTTTTTTTTTTTTCCACATTTTTCGATTCTCTCGCAATATCGCTGCTAATCCCTTTAATATTAGAGAAGGTAGAGGTGTCGGGAAAACGTGAAAGAAAAGTTTGTATTCACGAAATTACCTAACATATGGTTGGAAGTTTACCTAAAAATCTATTGAAACTTGACCCTTATTCCCTCAAAGTTGCAAATGATTTGTCCAACGTCTGGTACCATTAACAATGACGTGTGAGGTGGTCTTTGGTATTATACATACGAGGTAGGAAGCGACTATCCATGTAGCGATATATGCAATGCCAGAGCGGACATAAACAGTGGCGTAACGGGCCTGACCGCTCTGAGGGGGCAAATTTCCCGGTCTTGGGAAATTTTCCCTCTTAGGGGGGGTCAAAAGGCCAATTTTTCCCGGTCAGAGGGCTAAAAAACGGCTGATTTAGCATGATTTTTTGCAATTTTTTTCCCGGCCAAAGTCGTCAGGGGGGCAACCTGCCCCCCCTGCCCCCCCCCCCCCCCGCCTGTTACGCCACTGGACATAAATACCAGTTTGCACGCTCTATAGGTCAAACTTCACGCTCTATTGGTCGAACTTCACGCTCTATTGGTCGAACTTCACGCTCTATAGGTCAAACTTCACGTCACGTCGATGTACAAATCTGACGACGATCTAAATTTCACGCACGTCGATGGTTTTGTGACATCAATGTGCAAAATCGGACGCCGATCTATTTTATCGGACGCCAATGTAGTTTAATATGACGCCAATCTTTTTTTTTTTTTTTTTTCCTTTTTCCAATTGTGGGAGACGGCGCTTCATAATTTGGTTCCGAAGGCATTTTGAAATACGGTTCGTGTTTAAATTTCAGATGAGAGTACAAACATGTAAAAGCATTGCAACCATGAAAAATGTAGTTTTTGAAAGAGTGTCTCTTTAAATTGATGTCATTAATTTACATGATTTATACTGATTTTGTTAATCATATTTGAAATAATGACCCATACTCTCATCTCATACCAATTTTTAAAAAAAATTACATTACTTCATCAGTGGCCATTTCATCACAAGTCCTGATTCCAACAGCGCTAGTTTATACTGTAACTTCCTCCATTTGCTTTGCAGTCTGTTTTTATTTTAGTAGCAAACTTACAAGTGTCCACACAAGAACAAAGATGAATGAAAATTATTACCGCTACTGCTCTTCAAGCTGAAGTTCACACAAGGACTATACCCATGGATGCAAAACACCCTTCATTTATAAATTGCAAAGCTTCATTTCACAAAATATATTTACTATCCAATATTGCGGAACTAGTTGGCTACTATGTAATTGAGGTCACATAATATCATGACCATGCGACTCCATTCATAATTACCCTGATGTATCAATTTTAAAATTGTAGCAGGGTCATTCCATGCCAATTCAACAAATCGCGTACACCATCACCTCATGGATTTCTTTTTTTGGTGAACTAAAAGATACTCATGAGAAACAAAAATCCTGAAAATTTGAGCTCTGTACCTCTTTATTCAGGAAATGCAAGATTTTGACCCCCAGTTTTAAAAGCTAGTGCACCCCTGGCTAGGATCATGAAATGCACCTTAAGACCCTACTTTCAGAGACAAATTCAGTTCCCAAGCCCCCAAATTCGTAAATCGGGGCTGTACATCCCTACCTAAAAAAAGTTAACTGCCCCCCTTGTTCTGCGAGTACACGCACATAAAAATATGTGCGTCATGCTTATGTTATATCATTGTTGCATTTCCCCCAATGTTCACATAGCCAGTGTGATCAGACCTACGCTAGCGATTGTCACTAATCTACAAATAGAGGGTTCCCTTCAAATTTAAAACGTATGCAAATCATGAAAAAAAAAACAGCATTTAAAACCCCAGAACCCCTACCCTTCACAAATTTTGTAATTTTGTCACTAACCTTGATACATAATCTATCACATAATGGTGAGTAGAGTTCATGAAACCTAAGCACTTTTTTTGTACATCGACGTGCGTGAAGTATAGATCGTCGTCAGATTTGTACATCGACGTGACGTGAAGTTTGACTTAAGAGCGTGAAGTTTGACCTATAGAGCGTGAAGTATAGATCGTCGTCAGATTTGTACATCGACGTGACGTAAAGTTTGACCTATAGAGCGTGAAGTTCGACCAATAGAGCGTGAAGTTCGACCAATAGAGCGTGAAGTTCGACCAATAGAGGTCTTCCACCTTTTGGATTAGCGGTCATCTTGCCGGGAATGGTAAAGTCCATTCCAAATAATCTGGATATTTTCTGGGTGTTTCTATAAGGTGACACCCTTCTTTCTGACACCCTTATGAATTCGAAAACCTTAACCAATATTCCATTAATTTTATCCCCGATAATCAAATATTCTCAACTAAATATTACACTCAGGTTTTCAATTAAAAAAAACCAATTATACATTTGTGGGAGGGAGAGAACAAGTTTCTCGACCGATACTTCCAAGTCTATTACCAATAATTCAAGAAACTTCTAGTTTTTCAATTGGAAAACAAGTATTTTCGACTATGTGGTATATTTGGCGTAGTCTGAAGTTTTAGATTACCGGTTGACTATTCTGGAATGTCAATGGAAGTTCCTGTATTGCTCAAAACCTCAAAATATCTGCTATAAGACAGATTCGACAGATTTCAAATTCTTCAATAAAAAATCTTGGAATCTCGGCAAAAGCGAAGGTTTTCAATTAGATTGATTCTGAATGCGTTGAGAACTTGATTTGTGGTGATGAAAACTGCTGAGGCGAACTTGATGTGGATTTCAGTAATTCAATGTGCCGCTCTGAAACTTGTATTGATTTTGTCATATTTTGCATGCACGCATGCATGTACACTTCAAGGTTTTAAAATAAATCCCAAAAGATTGTGATTAGAGACCAATCCATTTTAGATTTAAAATTAAATCTATAAGATTTAATTTTAAATCTAAAAATCTATTTTAATTTTAAATCTAAAATGGATTGGTCCCTAATCACATCTGTTGGGATTTATTTTAAATCCTTGTAATTTAGAGCGTAGGGGCCTACAATTGGGGTGTTATTTTGAAACTGGTCTGTTGTAGGTCCTTCTCTCCTATGTCCATGGGGCTATTCCATGTCAACACTCAAGATGTCCACGGCAACATGTCATGGAATTTTTTTCTTTTTTATATGGTGATATTAATGAGAAACGAAAAATGAAAATCCTGCATTTCACCGCTTTTCGTTCTCCCGCAGGTCCATTCAGAAATTTAGGAGGGGGGTCAACACCAAAATTGGTGTGTGATGCAAAAGTTAATTTTGAGAGGGCCATAAACATGTAATGGACCCCCACCCACACACACACACACACGCGCGCGAGCGCGCGCGCGCACACAACTTTGAAAATCACTGTCTTGGATATTTTTGGTGTAAAATTCAAATCTGGCATCAAAAACACAATAGTTAAGTTACTTTAAAAGTTGTTTGGGTTTAAAAATGCAATATTTTTCATCTGGGACAAAGTTTGGGGGGATCACACAGTAAGACTTTCTACCAGTACAATAATAAGCACAAAATTAATAAGTGAGTTATAGCCCATTGAAAAATCCAAATTTTGCATTGCATTTTGACATATATTGACCCCCTGAAAATCAATGTTGACATTCGACATCACCCCTCTACTTTCCTCCATTAAAGAACTATTCTTGAAAGAACTAGCTTGCTCTCTTGGTGTCTTTGCACGAGACACTTTTGATGATATCCCTATACAATTACCTCTGGGTCACATATACCTTTGTGTGGTAATCTCAAAGCATTCTGGTAATCTTTAGTATTTTGTTGTGAAAAAATGACACCAAGCTAGTTCTTCCAAGAAAAGTTGTTTAATGATATATCATCAACATATCTGAAGAAGAGGGGTGGTGTCAAATGTCAACATTGGTTTTTCAAAGTTGTGGGGTCTCCATTACTTATCTGTGACCTTCAAAACATTGTCTTTCACACTGGGCAGCACTTTTGATGGTGACTCTCTCTAAATTTCCAATTACCAATTCCAAGTTTCCAATAGTGGGAAACTGAAATGGACTATGACGCCCAAAAGGATGTTTATATCTCATCAATGTCTACCACCACACTTAAAGCGAAAAAAATCCATGACGTGCTGCAGTGCACATCTCGAACATTGACATGGAATGGCCCCATGTTCAAACTGAGACAAAGCAACTCTATAAGCTCCTACAACAGCAGCAGGTTAATCAATGCCATGATGCTACATCCATAGAAATGCACACACTGGTAACATCCACATAAATAACCAAATGCACGCACTGGGAACCGAGATCTTCACGGTGCATTTAGCCAGGCCCATATCAAATCAACTATGAAAAGTTGGAGAATAGTAATTCTGAGTTTATTTAATAGCTCCTATATAGATTTTGAACCATGGACCTTTAGTTCCAAAGGCAATGTCTCCAACCACAAGACCATACCACCCTACATCATTGGCACTTATTTGCCTTAGCAATGTACATGTTGTTTGCTTTAGTTTGATCCTAAGCTACATTCTGTTCTGTGAAATGCTTACAAGTTTTTTATCCAAAACTTGATAGTTTGTGATGTTTTTCTTTGAATGAATTTACCACAAATGTTCTTTTACCCTACTTTCGTAATTTTCTGTGTCAGACCTTTGATATAATGTGATAAATATGTGTCAGCATTTGCAAAAGAAATCATATAAATACAATAATGATGAAAACTTTCCCCAAAGAATTATACAAAAAATTGCCTTTTGGCAAAATTGTGCCATTTGATCCAAACACCAAAATTAGCACAAGTTTGGTTTAGCAAAGTAATTTGGTTTGGGTTAGACACCAAATCCAGTTTTCTATGTTGTGAGATGCTTGTGTTCAAAATCGATAAATGGCAAAAACAGTTGCTTTATACTCCTTATGTGCCTAGTAACAAATGGTTTCCAAATTGCTTGTTATGACAAGAGCTTTAATATGATATCTTAACATCTGTGTTGTCATTTGAATGCCCCAAATTCGAAATACAATTATAATACAAAATTTCCCCTAAAATGTAAAAATTTACATTTTGGACAAAATTTTGGCCAAAACATCAAAAAGCTAAAGAGAATCGGCATATGCTTAGCTTATATTTGGTTTAGCAATGCAGTCTGCTTTCATTTGACACCGAAGTCGTGTGTTTATGTTATTAAATTGATTTTGGGATATTTTCTTGAAAAAATCTATGAAATAGTAAAAAGAGCTTTTACACTACTTTTGTACAAGTTTTTGTGCCCAGTCACAAGCGGATTCCAAATTTACTGTGTCAGAGCATTAATATGACATCAAAAAACTATGTTAACATTTGAATGTGCGACATTAAAAATATGTTTTTTGGGGCAAAATTTTGACATTTTTGGCCAAAACACCATAATGTTAAAATATCGGCACATATTTAGCACACATTTGGTTTATCCATGTAATTTGCTTTCATTTCACACCAAAATTAAGTATCCATGTTGAGAAATACTTGTTTTATGCTCAAATAATGATTTTGGGGTATTTTCTTGAAAAAATCTATGAAATGGTAAATAAAGTTTTTTTACACTACTTTTGGACATTTTTTGTGCCCAGTCACAAGCGGATTCCAAAGTTTACTGCGTCAGAGCTTCAATATGACGTCATAAAATCTGTCAGCATTTGAATGTGCGAAATTATAAATACAGTAATCATGTAAAATCTGCCCTAAAACTGTCAAAAAAATGGTCTTTTTTGGACCAAAAATTGATATTTTAGGTCAAAATTAAGAAAATTAGAGACTATGAACATATTTGCTGTCCATATTTCTGTGTTGTAAATTGACGATTTTATGTTAAAAACTTGATTTTGGGGTATTTTCTTGAAAAAATCTATGAAATGGTAAAAAAGTGTTGTTTCCACCACATTTTGTATGCTTGGAAACAAGCAGATTCTAAATCTACATGGTTACAGCTTCAAAATGGTACCAAAAAACCTGTGTCCGCAGGGGGATGCAACGAAAATGAAAAATAAGGCTCTTTCAAATTTCAACTGCGTAATACGGAGTTTACGGGTTCGAGTCCGGTTCGAGATTGCGTAACCGAGAAATCGCAATAAAATCAAATGTTGAGTACTATGGACCCCCCCCCCCGGGGGCACTTAAGTGTTAAAAATAATATCTAACAATGTGTCAAAAATATCAAATTTGATGTTTGTTTTGCCCAACCTCATTAAATTAACTCATGTTATGTTTATTTTTGTATTTGTCCTACACATGGATCGATCTCCTTTGGTTCTGAAACCACCAATCGCCAATCATTTGATGAACTGATCGGCCCAATCGGAAGCCGATTCAGATTAACTTTCAATACCACATTTGGATATTTTTTGCATTCCACTTCCAACACGATAAACATACACAGAGCAAGTACATAGTTGGCAGTGTTGTTTGAAACACACCCTTTTTATTTTCATCCCATCCTTTTTATGAAAACCCCCTTTATACCAGAAGTTGCAAACCCACCCTTTTGGCGAGTCGTCATTCCATGTACAAAACACACACCTATCGATGGTGGTCGAATTCAGCTACTCTACCTCTCGAGAACAGCGCATATTCTAGTATTGGTACCGTGCACTAAGACTCAGACTAGCTCAGACTGCATGCGTATTTTCGACCGAAATCAGAAAATATGGAATAAAATGCTTGAAATGTGCACAGGAACTTTCTTTGAAATGATATTCTGACTGAACCGTACGTTAAATTATTCTAAACGTAGCGTTTTCTATTCAAAATTCTAACCGCCGCCCGGTCACAATTTGACACCACACTTTGTCATTTTGTGTTGAACCGGAAGTCATGTCTACAATACGTGCCCTGATTTCATACAAAGACAGACCTGTTGATACAACAGTCGAGTGCCAAGTCTTGGCCTCTATTAAAGCAATATTAGCACATTTTTTGAAGAGCGCCGCCAATTTTCAAAATTTGATATTTTTGGACAGTTACGTTGGCAATTGTCTAGGAAACTATACCTGCGAACGAGAATACTAAAAAATGCGTATTTTATCACAAAATAAGCGATTTTGTAATTAGAATTGGGATCCCAGATTGGACTTAACGGCAGAGATGGAAATGCTACGTTTATGTCCGTCCATGATGAAATAGTGCCACCTCGAGAAAATAACCTCTAACTTGACTTGCCTGAACTATTAAAACAACTAATAGAGGAGCGTAGACACGTACATGGCGCTATTTCCCGGCTATTTCACATTGTAAGGCCGTTTCCAGCAGCCGTTGAATTATTATCGGGGATCCCCGATAATGATTATTCTAGTACAAAATTCCTTCGTTTGTGACACATAGACATTTTCGAGCTTAACCATTCACAGGTATAGTTTACTAGCCAGTTACCAATTCAACCGTGCAAAAATCTCCAAATTTTTGAAAAATTGGGGGCGCTCTTCAAAAATGTGCTAATATTGCTTTAAGTGATTTCTGCAGTTTTTATTGTTATCGTCAATTTTGTCTAGAAACGCTGTTTTTCATATTTTATTATATTTTAGAAATGCTATTTTAAAATTATCACTTACAAAGTAAGCACTTGAATTTTCATTGATAATTGTGGAAATTAGAGGTCAAAAGCTTAAAGTACCATGGCCCGATCGCTAATAGCCTCGTCCCCAGAAGTTCAGATTTTACCGGAAGTGGCCAAAATTTTGGTATCAGAAGAAAGCTACTATTTTTCTCATTTACCTTGTAAAATCTTAGGGATAAAGGATGTTTGGTTTGGAAGTTATGAGTGAAAATGTGCCTCTTTTTGGTCGACCAATATTAATTTTACACAGTACTCTATGGGCTTACGAAATCACGTTTTTAGCTCTTACATCAAAACGGCTTGAAATATCGGCGCGAAACTTTGCAGTTGGAGTGTTGGGATGAAGGCCAATCTATCAAGATGAAAATTTCATATACTTAAATCGGGCCATCCTCCTTTAATTACTTTTTGAGATATAAATTTTTAAAGCTTAAAATTTGGAAAATTTCCGTTTTTTTTATAACAATAAAATACATAAGAAATATCATGAGGAATTTCAAGTCACGAGGCAACATTTTCGACCATAACTTGTGAACGGAAGCTCCGATTGTTGCCAAACAAAAAGCAAAAGAAAGGTATTTTTTTCCTTATTTTAGATTATAAATATTCATTTTTAGCCCCTCCAACCCCATATTCCCCCTTAAGGGGCTATCGGCCTGCGGCGCTAGCGAGTTATATAAAAAAATATTAGATTAGTAAATTTATAGGCCTGCGGCGCAAGACAGTTATCTAATCAAAATAAAGTGGCGCCTTACCCTCTCCGCCCCTCCCCCATACCCCAGAGGCGATTTAACTTACTATAACTTAATAATACTTCGGTTTATAGGAGAGTAGAAAAGAAAGAGTAAGTAAAAGAATTTACTTACTCTAGATAAGTAAATTTATAGCCCTGCGGCGTGACTTAGAGGTATTACGGCGCAAGCTAGTTAACACTTTTACCCCATAATTTCCCTCCTTCTTCAAGCCCTGCTCTCTTTAAGGGGCTATCGGCCTGCGGCGCTAGTGAGTTATATATAAAAATAGATTAGTACATTTATAGGCCTGCGGTGGAAGACAGTTATCTAATCAAAATAAATGTGACCTTTGACCTATGAGTGTGAACTTTGACCTCAGATTTGTCCTGTACCGAGGTCAGCAGTCCTTTTGACCAATTTAGAGGTTATAAAGCATTTCTACGCAAATTGATCTTTGACCTTTTGTTTTCACTTACAAACCCCTCAAACGAAGGTCAAACTGTCCTCCTCTACCGTCATGCCAAATATCAGCCCCGTATGTCAAAGCATAACGAAACGCATAGCCGGGCAGACATATCACAAAGGTTGTGGGTTCGAGCCCCGCTGAGGCCAATGTGTTTCGCCCTTGAGTAAGGTACTTTACCTCAATTACTCCCCCGTATGTCAAAGCATAACGAAACGCATCAGACATATCCCATTTTTTAGTAGTATAGATGGGGCATTGAGAAAATTACCAACTGTATAACGAACATTACTTTTGCTCGATGTTGGTCCTAGCCTGAGTCCCCGGCCCTCACTCACAACTAACAAACATTGCGTATAAGTGCATACGTTTCAAAGAAAAACTTAGTGTCAAAGGATAATGTAAACTGCTTAGTTATTGTGAAAGAGGACGGGCATTTTGTTACTCAACCCGAAATCGTGGAGATGATAACACCTGGCTATAACAATGGCTCTGCAAACCGGGCCCATTGTAATGGTTTGCTGAAGTCTATACATATCCATTGGTCACTGATATTGGGAAAAGGAAATTGAGGTGATATTTTATTCGTTTACAAGAAAATGTGCCCGTTTTATGCGCGGGAATCAGGCGGTTATATGATTTTAATGATTTTCCACTTTAATGAATTTACACTTAATTTCCCCCTAGCCCTCCGATGGGAACAACAAAACAACAGCGTAGAAGGACATGCCCCATAGTCTATTTTTATTATTGGAAATTCAATCTTACAACAGTGGCACTCACCCAATGGTGCAACCAACATTCAAAGAGTAAAAATACACACAATATAGAAAATAAAGAAAAAATATGATATACAAAACATCCAAAGGTAAAGAAAGTATGTGACAACTGTAAACCACAAAATCTTGTGGGATCAATAATTATGCGCCAAATATATATACAAACATTTTAGGGGGGATTCTGAAGAAGATGCGAATCTTAATATTATCAACAATTACAAGAAAGTGACGCGACTTGTTAAGCATGATTTGTTTTTCAATCCGATAAAACCTGCAAATGTCCACTTAAATTCAGAAGCATTGTCATGATAATATTCTGCTAATAAAAACTATCTTTTTAGAACAGAATGCATCCCAAATTTATGGCAAAATACAGATTATTATTTTTGATTCTGTAATTGGTTTTAGGAAATCAGGAAACCACGCAAGCTGCTACCACGGCTCCTCTATCTAACATCACTACTGTTCCTCCAGGTAAGATTCTGCGTTATTTGCACTCGATCACAACAATTGCACGAAAATGATATGATTTTTAAATATATATATGAATTTTCACAATCTGATAACATTTGGTTGAGCATTGTTAAAGTTAACGGGACAGATTGGAGACGACCCCGAACTAAGCGTGTAAAAATACTATTAGGTTCAGGGGTTTCTCAAAAAGGGGATAAAGACGGCCTTTTCATTTTCTATCCAAAATATGTGATATTATATCGATATTTTACTGTGTATTGAGCATACACTGGGGTTACTACACTGCCTAAGAAGCGGGAGGCCGCCTTTAGTATTTACATTTTGTTAATCCCTCTCATCACGAAAACTGTTTAAAGGTACACTTCTTGTACATTACAAGAAACGGGCCCCGGGAGGACGCTAAACGTGTATTTGTTTTACTTAGCCTTATTGTCATTCTTTTAAATTAGCACAATAATGAATTGGTTCTGCATATATAGCGCACTGCCGGATTGTATAAACATTTAAAATACGGGTCTTAATAACGAGGACTTTCAACCAATCGAGATCCTTCCAAAATAATCATTGCTATTCACATAGACTTTTTCAGATTAAAAGGCGCAGATTATTGAACATTAAAGGGCACCGAAGAAGATATGAATCTGAATAGTCACAAAAATTGCAAGAAAGTGCCTTGTTAAACATGAATTTTTACAATCCGATAAAACCGGCAATGTCCACCAAAATTCAGAAGCATTCTCATAGCGGGTGAAGCAGTGTATCATGCACTGTTATTCTAATAATATTCTGCTAATGAAAACGTATCTTTTTAGAATATTATGCATCCAAAAATACAGATTATTATATTTGGTTCCAATGCTATCATTGGTTTTAGGGAATCAGGAAACCACGCAAGCTGCTACCACGGCTGCTCTATCTGACATCACTACTGTTCCTCCAGGTAAGATTCTGCGTTATTTGCACTCGATCACAACAATTATATGATTTTTAAACTGAATTTTCACAATCTGATAACATTTGGTTGAACATTGTTAAAGTTAACGGGGAAGTTTGATGACGACCCCGAACTAAGCGTGTAATATATAAAACTAAATCATTACCCTAACTAGGCCGAGCAAAACAAAAAATGTTCAGTGTCCGGGTTCCTCAAGAAAAGGACGAAGAGGGTTTTTTTGTTTTCTATCCAAAAAATAGGTGAAAGATCCATATGTATATTAAGCATATACTGCGGTGGCTAAAAGTGGGACGCCTTTAGTATTTATATTTTCTCATTTTGTATATCCCTCTCATCATAAGCCTGGTTAAAGGTACCTCTTGCACATTACAAGAAAAGCATATCTGTATTCTTCCAAATGCCTAGACTAGCATACTTTTACACAAAAACACATTTTTGATATCCCTTTTTGCCACTTTTCAAAGATCACGGGGCGGATCCCTGTGTTGTTTTAGGGGGAAATTTCCCCTAGATCTAACAGGAAAAATAACGCTACCTGTATTTTAGTGGTGATCGTCAGGATGGTAGTCATTTCCTCAGGGACGTAAGGGCTATTATATAAAACGCCAATACAGATCTTTAGTTTACCAAACTAAACCGTTACAAAACACATTTTTAAATATATGCCGATGATGTATAATATTTTTGGAAAATATTTAAAAAATAAATATAGACGATTTTTGGATTACCAAAAGTAGGAAACCTACTTTAAATAGCTCTGGAGATTTTCTTAAAGGTTGATGACCCGAATTAAGGATAAAGTTTTCATATTGATAGAATGGCCTTCACCCCAAATGTAAAAAGTTTCTCAACGAGATTTCAACTCGTTTTGATGTAAGAGCTAAAAAACGTTACCACCCCCTCCCAACGAATGATTCCCTGTCGATCAAAACGCAAACGAATATGATCTAAGGCTTTTATTGGAGATAAAAAAAAAAGTGGAAGTACCACCTTCACGGAGGTCAGGGTGTCCCGTCAAAGTCAGAAGGTAGGGATGGTCGCCACCTTCCTATACTTTACTGTGTAAAATGTCAAAAAATGGTACTTTTGTTACGTATGATGCTATTGTAAGCTAATATTGACAATATTTGTAATTTTTTCTTATTAAGCGAAGGGCCAAATCCAAATGTCATGCTTAGTTTTTGAGTTACCTGCCAGATCACTACAAACTAAGCACACCTTGATTTTTTGGTAGTTTTTATAATAATACACAATAATTCAGAGGTGTGCTAATTAAATTTTGTTGCGGTCACCTCGAAATCCAAGATGGCGGCCAAAATGGCCGCCGTTTTGGCTAACGACAGTATTTTGAGGGTAATGTCATATGTGAGTCTCCAATCACCTTGTTCTTGGTGTCATATTGAAGATAATTTAATTATCTACATGATGGTACCAACTTTTGTTGGTTTCATTGTTATCTACATACCGTTTTGGGGCAAAATAGGCATATTTTTGCCATTTTTTTCAAAAAGATGATGCGGACTGAAATACGTTCGCCCCCATATATCAAAATTGTTCTTCAGAATTGGATCAAGACTTCTCAGTAATTTGTCCTCATATAATATGCATTTGTGTGAAAAGCACAGGATCATAGCAAGTTTGACTTGAAAGTTATAGTGTCTAAGAATGAATGGGGTCTTAATCACAAAAACGCCATTTTTGCATATTTCTCTAAACACATGAACAAATGTTTGTGTCAATATTATATAAAATGCTATATGACCGCTTGAACTACGGAAAATAACTTCGCATTCAGGACAGTATTACGACAACATCCGTCTGGTGTACCAGAAGTGAAGCAAAGTGGGCATGCAGGATTAGTCTTCGATCATGCAATTTCCTCCAACTTATTAAACTCTGGAATTTCCGGTGTAAATTCATAGCATGTGGATCCCAATGTTGCAAATAGGACACGTCACACGTCCATCTATAATCCTAGCATACTTGTGGGCCTTCCACTATTCAATTAAAGGCTGACTCAGAGATTTCCCGACGACAAACAAATCGTGTTTTTTGCAAATTTACATAATGCTTGTCCCTACGTGAAATAGCTAAGTTCAGATCGAAATACTTCATATAGAAATCACAACTTTGTTATAAAATTCCGGATCCAGCACAGACAGACTTTGATGTTCGCAGGAGACCACCTGTTTCTGTTGTTAGTGAATATCAGTGGCCCGAGTGGATACTAAAGAACTTTATCGATGTTAACCATAGGTCCATTGCAATACCTGCCATATTTTGAACACGATCTGCAGTGTATTGCATCGTAAATGCACACCCCTCTTAATTGTACTTTGGTTTGGTCATTGAAGCGAAGTTGCGTAGTGCAAGTTTGGGCATTTATCATAAAAGTTAGTCTGAGCTTGCATGGTCTGCTATACTGCCGCACCATATCAGTAGTAGCCCTGGTTTCAGCATTATCTTCTAATTTTCATGTTGATCAGGTTCATCCAGAACATGCAGTCTCAGTGTGACAAATTGGGTGAGCGACATATTTCCTTTCCTTTCTCATAGGAATTCTACATGTCATTTGCCAACACTTCCGAGAACTGCTTACCAGAACTGCAAACAAGGCCTAAGGCGTCAGCAACAGAATGCATTGTGATACCCTACAGTTTCAACTAAAATAATGCTGATCGAGTCCAGAATGGAATCAGTCGAAGGTAGCTTCGCCACGACAATTGCTACCTTAAAGGGGCTTGTTCCGATCGCTTTTGTTTTAACCGGAAGTAGTATTAATTTTGCTATCAGGTGAAAGGCCGTATTTTTCTCATTGTTGTCCTGAAATTTTAGCTTTCAAATCTATTTCTTTCTCAAGATACAGATAAAAAACTACCGTTTTAGTGGTTAACCACCAATATTAGCACAGTAGTGAATAGGGCGTTGCACTATGCAATATCGCGTCTAGCATCAAAACCGCAAGTTTGTTTCCCACGGTACTTAATGGTCAGTGTGTACAAGTGACAGGCTCTCATATCAAGTAGAGAACACGATAGACAAAAATCGGAACAAGCACCTTTAAACAACGAGTTGATAAGCAGCAGAGACAGAAAGTTCAAGGAGTCCTTGACAAATTTCTTAATTGAAGAGTGGAAAGATCACAAGTTATGATTAATGATATATCGTCGGGTGTATTACATAGTGACGGATGTTGAATTTTTATCATTTTTACGAAATTAAGGTAAATAGTACTAAATACCAAAATCTTCAAACATGCCAAGTGCAGAACCTTGCAAGCACTTCATTAATTAATAATCTTAATTAGAAATTTTGCAATTTTGACGTATGTTGCATAACAGCGACTTTGGCGTATTACATAGTGACGGATGTTGAACCCTCTGTCAAAGAAGTGTATACTTGATTTCCGGTTTTTAAATACATTTGTTAGTAAATATTCTCATCTTAAATTTATAACTGACACAAGCAAAATATGTAATTAATTTATAAATATCGATATTAGTCGAAATTTATATTATATTTACAGTTCAAAGTGTGAATCGCGGCAATCCAAACCAAATTGAGCAGCGCGATGACGGATGTTGGTTTGACGGATGTTCAGAAAACGCCGATCGCTGTTTTCCATAATGACGGATGCTGAATAACGCTTTAGTATAGGGAAAATTCAACATCCGTCACTATGTCATGAACATAATTGCCGATTTGCGTAATTTTTGGTGTGACGGATATGATGGTTGACTTTTCCAGTGTATTACATCCATTTTATCAAGTAAGAATTCATCTAAGTACTTCATGTTTATTCTTTATCGCACGTATTTCCTGTTATAAGGCATATTTTAAAATTATTGGATCTGGCTTCCATTTTGAATTTGAAGTGTAACTTAATGTTATAAGTGCCATACATTTGTTCATTGGATCCTATAGTATATCCAGTAACTCCATAGTTTGATAATATAGGGTTGAATAGATAATTATTATTTATGGCGACGCCATCTTGGATTTCTCAAAATGCCCAAGGATGCCCAGGTGGCACCCGACAGATTCTTATTCTACACACCCTAATCTATCATTTTCAGCAAGAAATTGTGTATATACTCAACTGTACGGTCACATGAACGTTCTCTCTGACTAACAGGGGTGTCCAACCTGCGGCCCGCGGGCCATTTGCGGCCCGCTAAGAGCTCTCATGCGGCCCGCGATATACTTTAAAATGTATAAATATCTTAAATAATAGATTAAAAAACCTGTTAATTGAATAAGTTCAATTTCCTCAATCTGAAACCAAAATTTTCTAAAAATTGTGGGAAAATTAGTCCAGTTCCTCAAAGGAAGCCAAAATTTTTTCAAAATTTGCTACAAAAATCAAAATGGAAAATATGTGCTAAATTTGACCCAAAATCTACATCGCTGGCCGTATTGCTATGGGTCTTTTTTTTTACAAATATTGGTATATATGGTTCTACTTCCAGACTTTTGTAGGCACGTATCACGTCATGCTAAACTAGACTTGAGAGCACCCCCGATTACTTGTTTGCGGCCCACAGTAGTTGTGGATTCAATCAATGCGGCCCTGCGTCAAAAAGGTTGGACACCCCTGATCTAGAATACGTTACATCAATGTCACAGCCATTGGAACAAAACTTTGAGAATCAGCGTGTGATGGGCTTATAGGAGCTCATCCACTGACAGGCAGTGACAATACTATGTTGTTCCTAATAAACGCCCCTACGATTTTTGGATAAAACAATTCAAGAAAATGAGTTAAGCTTACCTAAATACATGATTTAAAAGCATATTGCACATTTTTTGAAGGGCGGGCACCCCAACTTCAAAAATTTGGAGATTTTTACACGATTGCAATGGGTTCCACTTGGCTAGTAACTATACCTGTGAATGTAAGGCTCGAAAAGGTCCCTATGTGGTCACAAACGAAGAATTTTGTACTGAATAATTATTACGGGGATCCCGATAATAAATTCAACGGCTTGCTGGAAACGGCCTTCCATTTGACAATAGCCGTGAAATAGCGTGCATGTACGTGTCTACGCTCATCCATTAGTTGTTTTAAATAGTTCGGCGGGGCAAGTCAATTAGAGTTTATTTCTCGAGTGGCCACATTTCATCATGACGGACATAAACTAGCATTTCCAGCTCTCGGCCGTTAAGTGCAATCTGGGATCCCCATTCTACTTAACAATCGCTTTTTTGTGATAAATACGCATGGTTAGCATTCTCGTTCGCAGGTATAGTTTTCCTAGACAATTACAACGTACTGTGCAAAATTCAATTTTTGAAAATGGGGGGCGCTCTTCAAAAAATGTGCCAAGATTGCTTTAATGGCCGTGACTGTTGTGGCACATTGTATAGGTTAATTAAGTATGGAACTTTGACCTCGGTAGGTGCGAAAACAGCGTCCACCTGCTCGATCGTTTGTATTATTGGTAATCAACGAAAATAAGAGATAGAGGACAAAATATTCTGCTTTCATCATGTATGTATTGCCTATGTATGAGCAATATTGTAGCCAACTTCAAAATATAGTTTTATCACACCTTTTGGCAAATTGCATATTTGAAAATGAGCAACTTGTAGCAGTTAAGCATGCGATATACTTAAGCAGTTGTTAAGTAGAGTTTCTATAGTAAGTTTTGAAAGTGAAAACAGCCGTCATTTTGGGTGTCTAGGTGCCATTTTGGATGCTATTATGTACTTCTAGATCCGTACAAAACCTTAAAATTTATATGAGCACATTGTCCAGTAATGAGTACAGGTACTTGATCATTTAAGCCTTTATATATGTGCTAAAATCTGTGTTTTTGTGATTGTGACACATTCTACTTTGGGCGCTATAACTTTTTTACAGAATATGTTGTAGAGCTGGCCTTTTGACAGTGTGCATATTTCTGCAAAATCCTACAAAGTAATATTTACTAATGAATAAGAATGTTCATTGATGTAGAAAAATGTCTCTTTTTCATGGTATCGTTTTGGTAATTAATGTAAAAAACGGCATAATTCTTATTGTACCACCTTAAAACCCATCAAAACATGGTATAATCCTGTAGAAAATTTGATTTGCTTTAAAATGACACCAATCACATGCTGATTGGAGGCTTTCTTCAACCCGTTATCCTTAAAAACATTGTTTTGTCAAAGCAGTGGCCATTTTGGCCGCCATCTTGGATTTAGAGGTGACCGCAAAAAATTGAATCAGTAAGGTCATTGCAGCAACTTAAATCAAACATTTATTATAGTTAGGTGATCAAAACAAGTCATATAGCATTTTCTATGGTATTAACACACACATTTGTTCATGTGTTTAGAGAAATGTGCACAAATGGCGTTTTTTGTGATGAAGACCCCATTCATTCTTAGACACTATAACTTTCAAGTTAAACTTGCTATGATCATGTGCTTTTCACACATAATGCATATTATATGAGGGCAAATTCCTGAGAAGTCTTGATCCAATTATAGAGAACAATTTTTGATATATGGGGGAGAACGTATTTCAGTCCGCATTATCTTTTTTAAAAAAATGGCAAAAATATGACTTTTTTGTCCCAAAACGGTGTGTAGATAACAATGAAACCCACAAAAGTTGGTATTATCATGTAGATAATTAATTATCTTCAATATGACACCAAGAACAATGTGATTAGAGGCTCACATAGGACATTACCTTAAAAATACTGTCGTTAGCCAAAACGTCGGCCATTTTAGCCGCCATCTTGGATTTCGAGGTGACCGCAACAAAATTTAATTAGTACACCTCTGAATTATTGTGTATTTTCATAAAAACTATCAAAAAATCAAGGTGTGCTTAGTTGGTAGTGATCTGGCAAGTAACTTGCTTATTTTTTATTTTGGCCCTCCACTTATATTTTTTGGAGTAATAACATGTGTATGCTTACTTTGGCACCCATCATTGCCAAATAAATACTAATTTTGCTTGCATGAATGGTGAAAATGGTTCGAAAATCCCTTGATTTTGGCGATTTGCTTACAAATACCGTTATAAATAAGTTCTCAGTTATGACGTCACTATGACATCATATTGTTAAAACTTGATATGCTTGTATCTTATTTGAGAAAAAAGGACATAATGTAGCTACAAACTGATACCAAACAAGATGATGTTTGTCCCTTAATTATGAAAATATCAGGGGGTGGTAACCACCCCCTCGGTCGTGAACGTAATAGAAAAACAATTGGTTGGACATTTTCTTCATTTAAATATACAATTTCATTGTACTGAAAATAACGCTAAAGCAGTATGTCGTCAACTTGGCCTCCCCTACAGTGAAGCACAAATATGGGACTTTGGAAGAGAAATGAAATTAGGTATCCATATGGGTTTGACTGCCAAGGAACTGAAAGACGTCTGAGAAGATGTGTCTGGAATTAATCCAGAATAACCCTGCCGAGAAGGTTCAGATGGAGGCGTCATTTGCAAGGGAAGTGCCGTCCGGGAAACCAACCCCCCCCCTCCCCCAAAACAGACAACCAACCCAATTGTTTAGCATTATGTGTTTTGAGTTGGTCTATGCTAGACATTTCAATTAACACTGTGACAAATAGGCGCATGGACTTATACATGATATAGGGAGCCCAATTACTGTGACATACCAGTACAGGTACACAATCACAGCTGTCTACAAATTAGACGACAAAACCAAATTAAAAAACAAAAAAGGATCAATGGCGACACAGTTTTGACAACGGTTTTGGGTCATTTATTCCTCCGCCAGGAAAATAATTATGTTTCTTAAAAATCTAGTTTAACATATATTTCTATGGCGAATGGGCCATAGTTATAGAGTGCGCTATAACATTTAAAAATCATGACCTTTGCAATAAGCCTAATTAGTCGGTTGGCTGAGTGGGTACCCATGTGCAAGAGATGTGCCCTAAGTTACTCTCCACGACCATGGACTACACCATCAGACATAAGATATAATAAAGTTATGGTTATTTAACAATCTGCTACCTGGTGTGTGCCGCGACGTGGGCTACAGCAAATTACAACAAAGATGCAGTTACAAAAACCCTGGCGAATATTCCAGCGTAAAATTTAAATATCCAATAGTGGGACGTGTCCACGGACGACTTGTCCTTACTTAAAGAGACACTGGCACATTTGAAAAATAGTGCGCCCTCAAGATTTTTCAAAATTGATATTTTTGCATGGTTGTAAAGCTTTTATATACAAAAGCCCTCACCCGAAATGATTAAGACCAAATCACCTTCCTTATGGGTAAACGGAACGATTTTGTAATTTAACGCCGCCGGCGACGCGAAATTCAGCAGACGACGAAAATGGCGTTTAACACAAGAACACGCACGCCGTATGCATGTTTCCCACGCTATGCACACTGTTTGACCGGTCCATAACCTTTGTGGTTTTAATATCAGTGAGTACGAGTCAAATATATTCATGTAATATACACATATGTTGATTAAAGTTATGGAAAACTTAAAAGTTGGCCTACAAATTACCTGGATGTCTTTATCCTCATATCAATGTCCCTATCTGTTTCGGGGTATGTTATTTTTTATGTGTAAAATATATCTCTGTTCTTCCAATGGCCTAGACTATCATTTGAGAGCAAATTGAAGAAATTTCATATTTTGTGAAAATGTGCTAGTGCCGCTTTAAGAAAACCAGCTCCTTATGACTCCCTAAGCTCGGAGGTCGACTAAATATAAAGTCCAAAAGTGCTGTAGCTTATTTATCCTTGGATAACTCAACGGCCACGAAACACAAAACCGAAGACGGCTACCCAATCGGACGGCGAGCATTGGAGCTGAGACTACTGTTATATTAACCTCCATTTGTGATTAAAAATATTATTTTATATCTCAATTTTATTTAAGGAAAGAGAATAGGGAATTCCTTTAGTGCTATATTGAGATACACCTGTTGTTTACAACTAGATAGATTGCACAAGAGGAGAAATGGAAATTGCAGAGGCTGTAAATTTAGAAACTGAGTCTACTTGTTTATGCTTTGAAATCAAAGGAGATTGCAAAATTAGGTCATTCCCCATGATGTTATAAATGTGAGGTGTTGCAATGCAGGTGGTGTAATTTAAGTGAAATTCAATTGGTCAGCTAGTGTAATGTTATATTTATGCATGATGATGATGTAATGATTATTATTAGGAAGGGTGAATCTAGCTGTGAGTAGTTAAATACCCAGGGCCAGCAGCCACCAGTAACAAGTAGCTACAAGTTATAGCTAGTTTTGATCTGCAATGAGTGACAGACCTGTACGGTACCTAGTGCCATGATTTATAGTATAGCCCTGGAGCTAGCACACATTTGTAACACATCTCAAGTACAAAAGATTTAAGTGATTAAATATATAGACAGCCTGGCAGGAACCCCTGAAAGGGGATTCTTAAGTGGTGCCTTAAGAGAGAGGGAAAAGACAAAGATTGTACAGGGGTCAAATTTTTAAATTTTGATGTTGAAAAGTATACCATGTTATGTGTCTAACCATAAGGATTCAGAAAAGGTATAGTTTGTAATACGTACAGCCTAAAGTTTCAGAGTTATATGCTAAAAACAGCAAAAATCAATAAAAAATGGTCAATTTTAGTTTTACAGGGGTCAAATTTTAAAGTTTCTTCGATTTGGATAAATAATGGTGCAAATTATTGGTGGAGCTCATAGGATTATAATAAGGAATAGTTTTGAGTGTCTCAAATGTTTGCTTAAGAAAGTAGGGGGAAACAAGATCAAGCCCTATTGAATGCAATGGACGTTGACCTTCTGAGCCCCCTACATCGGAAACTAAACATTTAAGACAGTTCAGTGCAGTAACTAGGTCAATGACCAGAAAAGCCTCACAGGAAAACAGTGAGTAGGTGCTGAGTCAACATACTCATACACATAGGGAGAGCGTCGAGGATGACTTGGTCCCAAATTTAGAGGATACTTTTCTCTCAAAGTTAGAGGAATTTGGAGGTCATCTTCCCTCTTCAGGTGAGACTAAATTCCCTAGTAGTGAAAATTCAGCCCCTGAGCACAAACAAAGTGACAAGCTGGTAAACAATAAAAATCCAGCTGCTGAGCATGATAGAGTTAGGGACTGTAAAGGAGACCCTTTAAGCCATGACAAACTGGTAAATGAGCAACAAAATGAACCAACACTTAAAAGGTTAGGTAAGAGAGCATTGACACAACAGGAAGCAGAGCAAACTCCTGCATGTTTCTACAAGCAAAATGGTGTCCTCATGAGAAAATGGCGGCCACCCGATGCACGTGCAGATGAAGAATGGAAGGTCGTGGATCAAATTGTAGTGCCAAAGGTATACCATAGGGAGGTGATAGGTATAGACCATGAGAGTCCCATGGCAGGACACTTAGGTGTGAGAAAAACACATGACAGAATTAGGAGTCCTTATGGTGGCCTACACTCAGAAAAGAGGTGTCCGAGTATTGTAAGACTTGCCATACATGTCAAATGGTGGGAAGCCCAATCAGAAAATTCCTACTGCTCACTTGCAACCAATATCAACCAATTTGAAGTGCCATTAGTAGGGTGTTAATAGATTGCATAGGACCAAACATTAAAAACAATGATCAGGTCCTATTACTTTGAATGTGAGATGGATTGGGATGAGGGAGTTCATCTACCTGTTATATGTTACCAGGAAGTCATTAGGATTCAGTCCATTTTAGTTGGTGTTTGGTCATTGAAAACATGGTATGACAAATATGCCAGAAACCGAGTATTCAAACCAGGTGACAAAGTTTTGGCACTTTTTCCAATACAAGGGCATCCTTTGCAAGCCAAGTATTCTGGACCGTTATGAGATTGAGAACAAAGTAGGAGACCTTGACTATGTGATAAAAACACCAGGTAAACGTAAAAGTCGACAGTTATGTCACATAAATATAATGTGAGAGTATAATGAAAGAGATGAAAAAGTAAAGCCGCCGTGTGTAGTGTCAGCCAGTGTTCAGGCCCGTCGCCATGGGGGGTGTGTGGAGGTGGAACCCCCCCCCCCCCCCAGCGATCCTCAAAAAGAAGAGAAGAAAGAAAAAGAGGAAAAAAGAGAAAGAGAAGAAGAGAGAGAGAGAAAGAGAAGAGAAAAGAAAGAGAGAAAAGAAAGAGAGAAAAGAAGGGGAAGAAAGAAACAAAAAGAGAACGGCATCAGAAGCATAAGATTGAACTCCAGACTTGGCATAATCCAAATATCACAAATTATTAAAACGGATTCTCCAAAAGCCAACTAGTTTTGTTTCAAGTTTAGGCGATGGTAATCAAGAATTGTTAATGTGCCAACAGTACTTGTGATCAAAATGGGTAAAATAAATTTAAGAAAACACGAGCATGGTAGTAGCATGGGCAAATGGGAGGGTAGCCATGGGCCATTCCCCCATTTGGGGAATTTCCAGTCGGGGAGGTGAAGTGGTCAAGAACAAAATTGGTAGGGATCGGTTCCCTAGCCCACAGCTACTGGCCGCTGGTTGGATTAATTACCCATTCTTTCAATTGAATTAATTACTAAAATCTAAGAGTTTCCCCGGGGCTCCGCCCCTGGACCCTGGCAGGGGCTCTGATCCTAAACCACACATGTTAAAGACATTGGCGCTCGCTATGTGTAGTTCCCCTCGTAGTACAGGCGTATATACTATCCGTCTCAGTGAGCAAAGTTAGAAACCAATTTTTTCTTTGAATTGATTACTATATACCCCTCAAAATACCCCCTGGATCCAGGCAGGGGCTCTGCTCCTACACCCGACCGGTTTAAAGACATTGGTGCTCGCTATGTGTATAATTGCCCTCGGCAGTACAAGCTTAGGCCTATATACTGCCCGTTTCAGTGAGGAAAGTTAGAAACCATGCATTCTTTTCTTTGAATTGATTACTATTTAACCCTCAAAAAGTGGCCATCGTGAAGGTTCTGAATAGCTCAAATCCAAGAGCTTCCGGGGCTCCGCCCTGGACCCCGGCGGCTCTGCCTCTTCACCCCACCAGGGGCCCTAAATCGGCCCCTGGACTCCACCCGTTCAGGGATTTCCGGTTTGCGCCATTCTGTCAAGGCACTTGCGGTGTACAGATTCAACAAGAAATGATCTCTAAAGGCATCTACTTATGAAAGTGTTTAATGGCCCTTAAGTGAGCCCGAACCGCATTGTTTTATACGCTCACTAAGGCCAGTAACCAGGATTTTTTGGGGAGGGCGATTTTTTTCCAAAGGGGACCCTTATCCCCAAAATCGCACCTCCCCAAAAGAAGGGGGCGAATTTGCCAAAAGTGGACCTTTGATACCGAAATTTTAACCTTGTTTCCGACAAAATATCATAAAAACCCTAATTTATGGCTCGCCTTTGTGAGCCATTTTTAGGGAGTTTTGGGGGCTTCTTGAAATGGGGGGGGGGCATCCGTAGCCCTCGCCCCCCCCCCAACTGGTTACGGGCCTGCGCTAACTTACTGCGACATTAACATTTCTTCAAGTTTACACCCCCCTGACAATATGTCTAGTGACGGCCCTGCCAGTGTTAGTGACGAGAGTGCTTAAGATGACATCACAAAAACAGTAGCCGATCAAGACAGCACTGTAAACAAGGAAAATTATTATGGTGTCAAATTACAAAATTCTGCTATACTTGCTAATTTAGACAAGAAACTAGGTCACCTCCCAGAAAGTCAACAGGATAAATTGAAATGGGAAAACATATTCCGGATGTACCCAGTGAGACACATGTCATAAACCATGACATCGATGTAGGTGAATCAGATCAAATAAAGCAACATTCTTATAGGGTGAATCCAATCAGTTGCAACATATCAGAAATGAGGTGAAATACATGTTAGACAATGGAATAATTGAACAGAGCAATAGTGAATGGAGCTCCCAATGTATTCTGGTTCCCAAACCTGATGGTTCATTTCGTTTTGTCACGGATTTTCGGAAAGTCAACCTCTGTTCCAAAAACCGACTCATATCCGATCCCATGGATTGATGATTGCATAGATAGAGTTGGAAATGCCACATTTGTTAGCAAATTAAATTAAAGGGGTATTGGCAAGTTTCCCTCACTGACCGCGCCAAAGAAATGTCAGCCTTTCGTATGCCCGATGGCCTATACCAATACAAAAGATGGCATTTGGTCTCAAAAATTCTGCCGCAACATTCCAATGATTATAGTCTGATTTTTTATTCCTGTCAGTAAACGCATATTGTCGATGGTACGAACTCATTCGGAGGGGATGTGTTGAGATCAAAAACTAAAAAGCCGTATTAACAGCTGAAATGCTCAACTTTGTTCAACAGAATAAGATGCGTTAACCCATTTTACATGAACGTTTTGCATCGAATATGTAAAGGCTTCATACCAGATTAAATTTAATAGATTGTCGTAAAGTCTGAGACACGCTATCGATTCCTTTGTTTGGTTTCAATCAAAGAACGGATAAAGTGTCGTGAACATCGAGGCTGGGTGAGAGCAGGATTAGACCACGTAAATATTGTAGTTTGTTATGAGTGCCAAAACTCTAAAATGCTTAAATGATTGGACTAAGCTGTCAAATATCATTTCTAGAACAAGACGAATAAATGCAAAGGTATCAGATTTTCTAATATTCCTTAGTGACGTAAAAAGAACTTTGGTGAGTAATAATTACATATTCGTATCACTTTCTTATGTTGAATGCTTCAGAGTTTAAGTTTGGTGTTTGGAGTGTATTCAATGCATATACCTTGTAATATTTTCTTCGTGACAAAAGAGACATTTTTTTTAATTATGGCCTTAATATTATTCCGGTATCGTAACATCGATTCTATTGTACTGATTGGGTAAAGCATACAACCTTCAGAATGAATGGAATCGTCGACACGCCCCAAAAACTTTTAGTGAACTGACAGGAATAAAAAATCCTACTATAGTGAACAGAGTAGTTGCAGACATAGAAAATTGTGAAGCCTATGTGGATGATCTCCTTGTGTACAGCGAAACATGGGAAGAACACATGAGACAGCTCCATCAATTGTTTGAGAAATTATCTCAGGCAGGTTTGACTGTGAATTTGGTGAAAAGTGAATTTTGCCATGCAAATGTCACATACTTAGGGCATGTTGTAGGACAAGGGCAAATTAGGCCAATCACAGGTAAAAGTTGAAGCAATTGAGAAATTCCACACACCACAAAGCAAAAGAGATCTCATAAGATTCTTATGTATGGTCGGGTATTACAGTATACAAATACTACATGGTTAGAGGGAATAGGTCACACTATTTTCCCGAGGTACTGGCTACGGGCCTATCACCCCGAACCCGAAGGGTGAGGGGTGATAGGCCCGTAGCCAGTACCAAGGGAAAATAGTGTGCCCTATTTCCCGATATAAACCATGTAGTATTTGTTTTATTACACCTCACTGTGACTCTGGGGACGAGGTTGTAGGGAAACAGTTCAATCTATTTCCCTAGGGAAATAGCTCGCGTAATAGGAATCAGCCAATGAAATAGCATGATTATGTTCATGAATATTCACGAGGTGTAATAAAAAAATACTGTCCAAATTTCTCAGAAATTGCGTGTCCGCTGACCAACCTTCTGAAGAAATATGCAAAATTTGTGTGATCAGAGCAATGGCAAAAAGCATTGAGAAAATCAAGTCCATGTTGATGAATGCGCAAGTTTTGATTGTGCCAGACTTTCAGAAACAAATCAAGTTGGCAGTTGATGCTCGTGATGTAGGCTGTGGTGGAGTTCTCATGCAAGTAGATTAAAATGATGTAGATCATCCTGTATGTTATTTTTCTAAGAAGTTTGACAAATATCAGAAAAACTACTCAACAATTAAGAAAGAATGTTCCGTGGACAAAACACCAACCAGGGCCAGGTTAGCACGATTCATCTTGCTTCCTTACAGTGGTGGCGACTTTTGTATGGTCCATGATTTTCACTTTTATTTTAGCATTTTCTTTTTTTTTCACCATAGGCTTATAATGCAATCGGCCCATGTAAAAGACACACGGATAAAAGTATACACAGGAGATTTTGGCCATTCTGGTCACAGATGAGTAGTTGCACAGTGTGCCCATTCTGGCATCTGCACAGTGTGGGGCTGGAGACGGAGACACAGCGTGGCCAGAATGGCAGCTGCACATTGGGGCCAGATTGGCATCTGCCAGTCCTGGCCCACAATGGCTGTTCAATGAGTAATTGCCAATCTGCGCCCCGTTGGCATTTGCCATCGGGCCACAGTTGGCTGCCACTCTGGCCCCAGTGTGTCTCCATAGCAATTAATGATTTTGAACCAAAATCATGCTTGGTTCCAGGTATTTTCTCTTCCATATTGTTAAGATGGTTAAAATGTTGGTTGGTTCCCATTATCATATACAGATATTTGGTAAAAGAGTAAATTCATGTTTTTGAGCATTCGTGGATGGTTTCTGGATGGTTCCCGATGTTTTTGGCTCCTTTGTGTATTAAGCATTGGTTATTGGGCATTGTCTGGAACCCCAATTAGCATTTTGGTTTAAAATGGTCAAAATCATGATTTTTAACAAAAGTGACACTTTGGAGACTTTGGATGGTTCCCCGAAGATTTCTGGCTGGTTTCCGGTGTTTTCGGTTCCTTGCATTATTAATGGTGTGACTTTGTCTGGAACCCTATTCAACTCTTTTGGCTCAAAATGGTCAAAAGTTTATGATTTTTTAAAAACAAAGTGGACACTTTGGATGTTTCCCAGATGGTTTCTGGATGGTCCCGGTGTTTTCGGCTCCTTGGTGTATTAATGGTTGTTGAACAATTGGGGTTCCTGGAACCCAATTACATTTGGTTCAATAGCGCAAAATCATACTTTTAAAACAAACGTGGATACTTTGGGTGGTTCCCAGAAGTTTTCTGGATGTTTTCCCGGTGTTTTTTTCGTTTCCTTTTTGTATCTTTAATGGTTGTTGAGCTTTGTCTGGAACCCGATTCAACTATTTTGGCTCAAAAATGGTCAAAATTTATGATTTTTAAACAAAAGTGGACACTTTGGATAGTTCCCAGATGGTTTCTGGATGGTTCCCGGTGTTTTCGGCTCCTTTGTGTATTCATGGTTGTTAAGAATTGTCTGAAACCCAAATTAGCATTTTGGTTAAAAAAATGGTCCAATCATGATTTTTAAACAAAAGTGGACACCTTTGGGTGGTTCCCAGAAGTTTTCTGGATGGTTCCCGGTGTTTTCGGTTCCTTTGTATAATTAATGGTTGTTGAGCTTTGTATGGAACCTCAGATTCAAACTATTTTTGGCTCAAAATGGTCAAACTTTATGATTTTTAAACAAGGTGGGACACTTTGGATCGTTACCCAGATGGTTCTGGAATGGTTTTCCCCCCGTTTTTTCGGCTGCTTTGTGTATTAATGGTTGTTAAGCATTGTCTGTAACCCAAATTAGCATTTTTGTTTCAAATTGGTCACAATCATGATTTTTAAAACAAAAGTTGGTTGACACTGGCGTGGATTTTCCAAAGATTTCTGGATGGTTCCCGTGTTTTCGGTTCCTTTGGCATATTAATCTATGGTTGGTGGTGAGCTTTGCTGGAACCCGATTCAATATTTTGGCTCAAAATGGTCAAAATTTATGATTTTTAAACAAAAGTGGACACTTTGGATAGTTCCCAGATGGTTTCTGGATGGTTCCCGGTGTTTTCGGCTCCTTTGTATATTAATGGTTGTTGA
>JAMKCH010022345.1:0-36929 GCA_023653785.1 Ophioderma brevispina | reverse complement strand
TTTTTTTATAGGGAACCAAAAAAATGAGTGAAAATCGACCATTTTTTATGATTTTCCCCATTTTCCTCAAACAAAATACGTATTTTGGGGGGG
Organism: Ophioderma brevispina; assembly: GCA_023653785.1. Taxonomy (NCBI): domain Eukaryota; kingdom Metazoa; phylum Echinodermata; class Ophiuroidea; order Amphilepidida; family Ophiodermatidae; genus Ophioderma; species Ophioderma brevispina. The sequence continues at coordinate 36,836 of JAMKCH010022345.1, read as the reverse complement.
AAAAAATATTAGCATATTTTGGATTCCTTGAGTCATTTCCTCCCTTCCTTCTCAAATATGTATACTTTTATATATGTGTTGAACAACAATTACGAAGATACGGCAAAAAAAAACAGTTCCTTTGAATTCCTCCCTGCTTAACGGTGCAACAAAGATGTTGAGGCACCCAAATATTATGCCATAATATAATTTTCATATAGATAGACACTCAATAGATATTACCTTGTTTTTGGCTACAGAAATGTCTTAAAAGAGAAAAGGGCAATTTTGATTTGCTTATATTTCCATACTAAAACAGGATTGAAATTTTGTATTTGTGCTCCTAACAAAAGTAGAAATTTCACAAAATTCACTTTTTGACCAAAGAAACATTTCTCAGGTTAATCCTTTTAGATGGGGGAGATTTTTAATGGAAAGCTTTACATCAGGGTAAAATCGTACTTTTGATTTTTTAGGGACACCTGATATGTGAAATCTCTCGTTGCAAAGAAAAAACCAACCTTTAACTGTCATAGTAATCTCGTTCTACTACCATACACGTGTATATTCCTCATGAGCTGAGGTGGGAGAAATATGGTACCAACGTCATGAGACAGTTGCATAAATCTTCATGTTTGAAGTAAGTTGCAAAATTTTCATGTTCCAAAGTATGTTACACCTACAAGCACCTGGGCAAGCAAACCAAATTAACATTTTAAAGGTGCTTTTTCGATTTTATACACTTATACACCGGACCGTCAAAGTACCAAGTGGGAAACAACTTGGCGGTTTTGTATTGCTAGACACATACTAGTGCACTCGTCCCTTGCACTACTGTGCTAATATTGATGGTTAACACACCATAAACGGCGTTTTTATCTGTAATCTTGAGAAATGATTTGGAAGCTGAAATTTCAGGATACAAGAGAAAATACGGCCTTGCGTCTGATATCAAAATTGATCCTACTTCCGGTTAAGACGATACCTAACAAGCACCTTTAAATCCATGTCCTAATTGACTATTTTTGGTTGATTTGGTATAGTAATGGATCTTATGGCTAGCTAGAGTTGCCTACAATACTTGCATCTATTGGTGTCCTCACTCATACTCTCCTAGTTACCAATGCAGACAACTTTTTTAAGTTTTTTTTAAATCTTGCAAAGCATGTATACATAATAGGCTATGTCAATGATACAACATTGGCCTTTTAATTAAATACTCTCGTCCCAGACCTTGGGATAACTTACTTCCGTCACTAAAATTAAAACAAAATATTATTTTAAACCAGGAAAAGAAGCGTGTCCCTAATTTTTAGAAAGGTGTCCCAATTTCTTTCTAAGCAAGCATCAGTGACTATGAATAAACATACCTCAAAGGCTTAAGCGAACAATGGAGCTAATAGTATTTAATAATTGGCCCGAACGACTTCGCATTCTTTTACAAATGGTGGCATTGATTGTAAAAACATGACACATGACAATGCGCTTGGAGTGGGTCTTTCTTTGTTAGCGGGGATAAAAGAAAGTCTTGAGATTTGACTGTGGTGTTCAATTAACTTGAACTATATGATTAATCTTTTTTTAAAAGAAAATGCAAAGGACCAAAATTCATGAAAAAAAGTCCAATGGCAAGGGATGACCTAATTTATGGATAACCTAAATCGCCAGTTATTGTCTTGAAACCCTTTTTCTCTTCAATTTACAAGAAACACAGTAGATTCAGCGACCTACATTTTTAACGAGTGCATCAATGATGCGAGTAACCCATCAATTAGGATGGTTAGGGAATGAATAGTTGTTTAAGTTGGATTTGACTCCTTTGGCCTTGAGTGACCTGATGACCTTAACATGACTTTAACATTTTCTGCATCAACAAGCATCCCCGACACAAAGTTTACACGTGGATACAAAAAAGTTACCCCATTTGGATTACCTTTGACCTGGAATGACTCTGGAGACCTTTATGACATTTAAGATTTTTGTCAGCAAATCAAACCCACCGTCCAAGAGTTTCACGTCTATACCCAATGTTTACCCAATTTGACCTCCTTTGACCTTGATTGAATGTCCCCTGATGGACCTTGGCTTCATAACACAAACTCAGTTTGTGGAAGATCAAGGGGCACCCACCGACCAACAGTCGCAGAAACATACGGCCCTCGATCTCCAAGAAAATAGGCTTTGACTTTTTTGACCTTAAAAGGACCTCTACATTACCGGGTCGTGAACTTGACATTTTCGCAATCAACAATGACCCCACCCTCCAGGTTTCATGTCCATCCACCAAAGTTTACCCCATTTGATCTTGAATGACCCCTGATGAACCTTGCATGACCTTTAAAATTTTTGGCATCAACAATTGACCACACCCACCAAGTTTCGTCTGGATTACACCAAAGTTTACCACCTTTGACACTCTTTGACCTTGCATTGACCACTGCCACCTTGTTGGGCATTAAGATTTTTTGGACATCAACAATTCATCACACCCTGAAAGTTTCATGGCCATACACCAATGTTTGCCCCATTTACGCATTGACCTGGAATGACCCCTCATGGACCTTGCCATGACCTTTAAAATTTTGGTTCAAAAATCGACCCCCACCTCCTAATACATATCATACACCAATGTTTTACTCCATTGACCTCATTTGATCTGAATGCCTGATGACCTTTGATCACTAACCAATAAAACCTGGTCTTCGGACGGTCAAAGGCACCCACCCACCAGTTTCAGGAACGTGCGACCCCGGTCTCTGAGGAAAACCAACGTTTAACCTTCTTTGACATTGATATGCCCCTAATGACTGTTGTGACCTTCAAAAATTTTCGGCATCAGAATTGACCCCAGCCTCCAAGATTTCATTTCCATACACTAACGTTTACCCCACTTGGCCTCAATGACCCCTGATGACCTTTGCCCATAACCAATACAACCTCGGTCTTCGGAGGTCAAGGGGCATACACCCACCATGTTTGAATGAACCCGCCTAATTACCTTGTCGGACATTCAAATAGTGCATCAAAATCAGACCCCACCCTCCAAGTTTCATGTCATATATCACGTTACCCCATTTGAACAACATTTGACTTTGAATGACCCCGATGACCTATGATCCAAACCCAATATAACCTCGGTCTTCGAGGGAAAGGAGCACCCCACCCACCAAGTTCGGGAACGTGCAACCCTCGGGGTCCGAGAAACCAAGGTTTAACCTCCTTTGACCTTGAATGACCCCAAATTAATGTCGGTTACCTTAAATTTTCGCCATCAAAAATCGACCCCACTCTACAAGTTTCATGGCCATACACCAAGTTTACCCATTGACCTCATCTGACCTCGAATGACCCCCGATGACCTGTGATCCACTAACTAATACAATTAGTCTTGGTTGGTCAAGGGGCACCCACCTTCCAAGTTTCAGGAACGTGCGACCCTTGGTCTCAGAGAAAATAGACGCGATCAGACAGACAGAAACACTGACAGACAGACAGACCACCGGTAAATAGATGATGCATTGATTGACCTGATTGCGTACAATGTGACATCAAGAATCAGAAAAAACATAGCCGGTGAAAAGTTATAGTGGGCACGCAGTAGTGCTCCCCAACATGGAGATTTTTTTACTCGGGGTCTTCGGCTAAAGGGCAAACCAGCGTGCATATCAGGTTACATTTGCATAAAACGTCATACAAATACATGTGCTTGTACTCGAGCTTGTTAGCTCCGCACACATGGGTGGGTGTGTGTGTGTGTAAAATACTTGGGGATCACATGAGCCAAAATTCAAACGGTCACCAAGGTGGACACATCGTTCAGACTTGAAGCTACCAGGCCAAAGTTGTCGCAGCAATGTCCTTGTATCGAAATAGCCAAAAAGACTTAAGAATGACAACAGATAAGGTTTTTCAGTGTACACCAAAATATTCCCTCAAAACCTCAAAAAATATACATTATACATAAACTAAATGTTCTAACACTTTGCCGTCTGAACACAACAAAACCAACTTTTATCCATTTCATATACCGTAAACACTATGATATTAGCTACAAATAATGCCATAATGGAAAAAAGGGCTTGCCTTCTGCAAAGGACGAACACGGTACCAAATTTGCTAAGGTACGGACGTTAAATTTTGGAAGTTTTGTTCAAAAAGTAGCAAATTCTGGTCCCTTTTTCGACTTTGCTGAAAATTCTGTGAGACTTGGTGCAAAGTACCCCGAGTATAACATAACTTTAGAAGTTTGATCTCAAGTAAAACAACTTCTTTTTGTGTCATCCCAGGGTTTGTTTACATTAATCTATTCCAAGTGAAATGTAACCCATGTTCACTCTACAATGTAAATGACATGTGAAGGTCCCAACTAATAAAGCACAAGCCTACTTCGGTACACTTGTGAGACCAAAGGAGTGAGTAGTTGTCAGCCAAGTCCTAAATCCACAGACAACTACAAGCATGCATAACCCTAGACTATATGAAATTCTGGGACACATTTAATTTGTATTTTATCCTAAAGAAAACTTCAGAGTTAACACTTACAGATTATTATGATGACAATTTTACATGAATCATGTATGTCATCCAACTGTGGGTTCTTTAGCCAATTTCAATTTTAATACAGTCCAACAACCTTATCAATGGGCAAACAATTACAATTCTGTGGCAGATTTATGACTTTGGTTGCTAGTTTTGGACTAACCAGTAATGGGTTCAATTGCCAAGTCCATTAATTGACATTCTATACCATTCCACAGGGGACCTTCAAACTTAGCATGAACAGGTTTGACCTCAGTCCCTGGTAAGCCCTTGGTAGATGATAGGCCTATCAAGTTTCATTTTCACACGCAGAACCCTGCTAGAACCGGTTAATAAGTGCACACATAAACCAATGGCATTCAGTAAGAAAGACGACAAGCGCGGCATCAAATGATGTCCAAAACTTGACCAAAAGACACAAAAGTTACTCAAATTGACTCCTGTCAATGAAATTTAAAAAATCAAGCCCAACACGAAATTCCCCCAGTATCTGACTCCCACTAGGCAGCTTTCTGTCAGAAATGCAAATAAAACGCCCGACTAGTAGAGAAAATAAGACACGCCGCTCTCGATCGCAATAACCATCAATTCAATGAATTGATGGGTTAAAAAGTTGTATCAAAGCAGATTTAGATTTGCCGCATCAGATTTGCCGCTGTGGCAAATATTTCATTATTTTGTGAAAAAATTGTTTTTCTTGAAAACTTGATAATAAAAACAAATTTTAAGTTGCTCAAAATATTCAAGCATCCCTTCCTGTTCATTTTAAGCAGTTATTAAACTTGAGAGGGGTGTCACAGTATACTATAAATAATGAATTTCCTCCAGATTTTCTTCCCGCTTGTCATTATACTGGGTGCAAAAAATGCTTGAATTGATTTTTAAACTTTTGAAGAAATAAACCTGCAAATACCCATTTTATTAATTAGGCTCTTGGAAACCTTGTTTTATGTAATAAATATAAAGTTACTAGTGTATTCTAGATGCCTTTAGATGTAATAATGAAATGAGAGTAAATAATGAAATGAGAGTAAATAATGAAATGAGAGTAAATAATGAATCGGACCTTGTCACTTTTAAAAATCTCCAACAGGAAACTAAGAATCAAATTCCATTGGCCTTAAAGGTGCAATGAGAGATTTCACATATCAGGTGTCCCTAAAAATTGAAACCTCTGATTTTTGCATTCATGTAAAGCATTTCATAAAAAATATCTTAAAGGATTCAGCTGAGAAATATTTCTTTGGTAAAAAAAATTGTGAGTTAAATTTCTGATTTCATATTGGAGCAAATACAAAAATCAGCCTATATTTTATATTGAAATACAAGCAAATCAAAATCTCCTTTTGCTTTCATTTTACAGATATTTCTGTAGCCAAATACAAGGTAAGAAATCTATTACATGTCTTATCTATATGAAATCACTACATTACTTAATATATGGATGCCATGAAATCTCATATTGCACCTTTAATCTTTTGTACTCCAATATCTTCAAATGTCAATCTGAGCTTATTGTATTCATCTCTATTGGATAGTTTGGTATATACTGCATAATGTACTTGCATAAAAGCATGAAGAGGAGAATATTTTTTCTCTAAAATCAGATATTTTCTTTGAAAAGGTCAATATATCACCACTGAACATTTGGGTAAATATATTGCATAGTATTATATATTATATAGCTGATGATGATTGCATAGTGGAAAAATATCTTTTTTCTTAAATCAGATGTTTCTTTTGATATACACGCATAGTTTGCATTTCTAATTTAGAAAAAAATAGACACACATTACCTTTAAAACATTGTAATATAAAACAATTTAAATATGGTAAAAGGTATTACCATTAAAACTAGTCATATTGCTTGTAATTCAAAGCAGTGATAAAATATTCATTCATTAATATATAAACATTTAGTGTTACTGTTTCAACTCAGTCAAAATGACTATGGCTGCATTTCAGGCACTGTATTCAAGAAAAAATTTTGGTGCATTGACCTTACTGAAATTTGTGCGTTGCTCACAAAATGTCTTTTGAAAAATCTTTATTTACAAAACAAGGTTTTGGAAGGCAAATATTTGTAACTAGGAAGATCAAGAGAAGATATCAGTATCTTCCCACAATGCATTGCTTCCAATGGAAGTTTTTGTACAGGTAGTCATGTGAATCATTAGAGATGAAACATTCTTAAAATGCAAGTTTGTGATCAGTACTGTCAATTTAGGCATGTTTCACCTCTAATGATTCACATCAGTACCTGTATAAAAACCTCCATTGGGAGCAATGCATTGTGGGAATCTACTGATATCTACTCTTAGGAAGATCTATCAATTTGTGCTGAAAAAACTTGTACAATTTTCCCAAGACTCTTCTCAATGTACCCATTATGTTTGGAAGACACGTTTTAGACAGTTTCTCGATATTTTTTAACATAATAATTTACACATAAAAAATAGCACCATACTCCTTCTAGCTTTAATCATATCAAATTATGTTTCAAGTCAATAGCAGAGCTTTAGAAAATTTTGAAAATGTTTCTGTCTTTATTTAAAGAAAAAGCTATGCATTGTATGCAATAGGCTTAATGTTAAAATCGTGTTTTATTTCAAAGATCAAGGCAGATTATTAAAGTTTCACTATTTTTACAAGGTTCTATATAAAAAGTTAAGCATTGTATGCAAAAAGTGGGCATCTTTTTAAAAACAAGACTGAAATTTGCCTAACTTATGTCAACAATTAGTGCAACTAAATATGCAACTACAAATTTGAGTCAAACAAATCTACGTTGGTTCGAGGTGCAAGCGTGCGTTCACTTAAATAATCTCGCCTACCAATAAAGTTTAGAAGCATGCGAAACATTTCATGTTTCCATGTCGAGTTACAAATAAATAAAAAATCTATTAGGGTGACACACTGTTTATATAATACAAGACTTCTGTTACTCTCGCAAATTCATGCTAACCCCGACTACGTGCAATACACCATATAACCTTCTGTATAAGTTGTTATTTTCGCATAAAAGTAACACAATATTGTTGAAATTGTACGAGTTACAATTTGTGCAGAATCTATTGTAACTTTATTTCATTGATATATTTTCATGCATCTGTATATATCTGTGTCTCCACACTGATTTACAAAATTCACAGAAAAAAAATCAAAAATAACAACTTTTACAGTGAAATATATATTAGCCTGTGATCTGTGCTTGACTAGTCCTGACGCCCATCCACCTCTCCCCTGTCTCTTCTATCTCTGTTTGGTGGGTGTGTGGACCCCCGGAAACCAGCAGAATCGTTTACCTACCGAGACATAAAGGGCAGAGAGGGGACAGAGAGTCAGAAATGAAAAGCACACACTATATGTCCACACAGTGTAGTAATCATACGTGCATTGATTAATAGAAACCTGAGAGTCAAAGTGCTAATGAGCATGTGGGTGGTATATACCACTGTAATGTTCCACTTTATTTCACTTTACACATTTGGTTTATTATGTTTTATCGGTTACTTTGGGACAAAAAACCTAAAATAAAACATGCCAGAAAAAATGTAAATTCCCAATTAGTTGACTTTTGCTGATTACTTTTGAACACAAGCAAAATTATGATATTACCCCACTTCATTTGTAAGTTACATAAAATAGGAAAAAATTAAGTCAGAACCTGATAAAAAGTTGTCTTTTACCAGTATAGCCATGCTAATTAAAATCTGTATGGCGGTATGGATGGATTGCTTTCCCCCCAAGGGTTATGTGCAGCTCTTGGGTGTTGAATAATATGGATGTACATTGTGTATGTATAGTTCATAAATGAGCTTCAAGAATCTCCAATACAGGCAGACTAAGACCCCCCGGGGAGGACACTGGGGGAATGGATTACGTGGTTAGTAGGGGCTTGTGCCCTCCTACAATAAACCTAAGTTTGGCTACTCTAGCTCATCTAGAAAAAAAAGATATTGCAAATGTTAACCCTTTTTTTGGAAATGTTGACCTTTTTCGACATTTCCCCACCCCCTGTCAGTCCCAGGGGAGGACCCTTGGGGAATGAATTACACGGTTAGTAAGTGCTTGTCCTCTCCTACAATATACCTAATTTGGGCTACTCTAACTCATCTAGGAAAAAAGATAAGGGAAAAATGTTGACCTTTTTGGGGGAAATGTTGACCTTTTTGACATTTCCCCACCCCCTGTCAGACCCAGGGGAGGACCCTGGGGGAATGGATTACATGGTTAGTAGGGGCTTGTGCCCTCCTACAACATATCTAAGTTTGGCTACTCTAGCTCATCTGGAAAAAATTATGCCAAAATGTTGACCTTTTGGGGAAATGTTGACCTTTCCCCACCCCCTGTCAGACCCAGGGGAGGACCCTGAGGGAATGGATTACATGGTTAGTAGGGGCTTGTGCCCTCCTACACTGTAAAAATTAAGTGTTTAGGTTTTGTAACACTTATTAAACACCTAGACGCATTTAACGAAACAACAAAATAAAAAATACCAACTTTTTTGTCAAAAAGTGGGTATTTTCTTGGACCACTGCTCCTATAAATCACTAAAAAGCATTGAAATTCAGCGCTGTTTTTCCCATTTTTAAATCAGAGCAATGTGAATTTCTAACGTGAATGCCTTAAGTGTTTAAAACAATATTATCCTAAGTGTTTAGATACTAAAATAAACACGTTTTGTGTTTATTTTGAACACTATAGTGTTAAGCTTCTAAATGCCTTTGGTGTTATGGTGTTTAACTTCAAAACACCTTGGTGTTTATTCTTCCTAAACGGCTGGCAATGTATAGTGTTTTAAAAGCGTTAAGGCGTTTATGTTAAAAATGTCCATTGCTCTGATTTAAAAATGGGAAAAACGATGCTGAATTTCAATGCTTTTTAGCGATTTATAGGAGCAGTGGTCTACGAAAATACCCACCTTTTGACCAAAAAGTTGGTATTTTTTATTTTGTTGTTTCGTTAAACGCGTCTAGGTGTTTCATAAGTGTGACAAAAACTAAACACTTAATTTTACAGTGTACAATATAATCTAAGTTTGGCTACTCTAGCTCATCTGGAAAAACATTATCAAAATGTGACCTTTGGGGGAAATGTTGACCATTTTCGACATTTCCCCACCCCGGCAGAACCAGGGGAGGCCCTGGGGGATGACTATTACACGGTTAGTAGGGCTTGTGCCCTCTTACAATAAAACCTAAGTTTAGCTAATCTAGCTCATCTAAAAAAAAAGAATTGTCAAAATGTTAACCCTTTTTTTTGGAATGTTGACCTTTTCGACATTTCCCCACCCCCTGTCAATCCCAGGGGAGGACCCTTGGGACTCAAATACAGGTTAGTAGTGCTGTCTGCTCCTTTACAATATACCTAATTTGGGCTACTCTAACTCATCTAGGAAAAAAGATAGGGAAATAATGTTGACTTTTTTGGGAAATGTTGAATTTTTGACATTTGTTGACCAACCCCCTGTCATACCCAGGAGGACCCTGGGGAATGAATTACATGGTTAGGAGGGGCTTATGCCCCCTACAATATTAACCAGGGTTTGGTACTCTAATCATCTAGAAAAAAACCGATATGGCAAAAAGTTGACTTTTTTGGGAAATGTTGACCTTTTAGAATTTCCCCACCCCCTGTCAGCCCCGGGGAGGACCATGGGGGGATGGATTACATGGTTAGTAGGGCTTGTGCCTCCTTCAATTATCTAAGGTGGCTACTCTAGCCTCATTAGAAAAGAAGTATGGCCAAAATGTTTGACATTTTGGGGAAGGTGACCTTTTTTGACTGTCCCCACCCCCTGTAGAACCAGGGGAAGGACCTGGGGGAATGGACAGGTTTAGTAGGGGCTGGTGCCCTCTACAATAAACCTAAGATTGGATACTATAGCTCATCTAGGAAAAAAAAAGATATTGCAAAATGTTACCCTTTTTTGGAAATGTTGACCTTTTCGACATTTCCCCACCCGTCAGACCCGGGGAGGACCCTGGGGGGATGGAGTACATTGTTAGTAGGGGCTTGTGGCCCTCCTACAATATATCTAAGTGTTGGTACTCTAGCTCATCTAGAAAAAAAGTTTATATGGCAAAATGTTGACCTTTGGGGAAGGGAAATGTTGACCTTTTTTTGACAATTCCCCACACCCTGTCAGAACCAGGGGAGGACCTGGGGGAATATGGGAATTATATTACATGGTGTAGGGGCGGTGCCTCCACAATAGGTCTAAGTTTGGCTACTCTAGCTAATCTGGAAAAAAAAAAATTAAATTATGGCAAAAATGTGACTTTTTTTGTGTCCAACCACACCACACAAACACACGTACATAATACTTATCCATCCAGATATTTGCCATTGCATAAGCAGATTTGATACCCAATACGTCCAAAAATCATGATTGCTTCTTTTCTTTGTTTTACAAAATATTTGTTTCCAGAATATAGCCCATTTGCAACCAAAACATTTTGTAGGGAGTTTAGTAGTTTAGTAGTTTAAAAGGCACTATCAGTGATTGCTATGTATATTGGAAAATAAAAAAAATCATCAAAAATTTGATTTTGCACATTTGACAACAAGTATAGGTAATCCTAACATACCTACAAGTGGTAAGACCAAAAACGAACATGATAACGACAAAATCGGGAAATTTTAGTCATGACTGTCCATACGGACACTTTTAATGTAATTGAATGGAGATAGATTATATCTTTTAAAACTGACTGTGTTACGCATGTAGTAGTGTAGTTTATGTCAATTTTTTCGGTTGGGAAAAATAACTTATAAGAATTCTTACTGACTTATCCCTCACCATTAAGCTATTCATGTAAATTTCCCAAAACCGGTGCATTGTGGGATGGACTCATACAACCTCTTGAAATAGCCCAAGCCCCAGCAGTCCCAAGTTTAGCAGGCTAACTGTTGGTGATGTACCACCCATTGAGGCACCGTGTCACTATTAATCCATGCAGCATAGGCTATGACATTTACAGACAGTGCTAAGTAACTTACACCTACATCATTCAAGGGACTAGAATGGATAATGTTTGACAGTTGGGACTTTAATTTTAGCTTATGGTATGAAATAATACACAAATATTAACTGTTTATGAGTTCAATAGTTGAAATATGAGGAATGGAGAAATTGTCTAACACAGCTATACTAGGCTTATTTCTGTTGTAGACAAGGATGAATAATTATTTTAATCAGGGCTAGCCAAGAATTCCTCGATTTTGACATCACCACTGGTACATAATATAATCACGAAATCTTGACCAAAATAATAAATATGTAATATGTTATTTAAGAAATATTATAATATAAGCAATAATAAAGCAACATTTTCACATTCCTAAAACATTGGTTTGGAGAGTCAAATCCAATGGAAGGGTTGTTTTTTAATTTTGTTGTATAAACAATTAGATCCGAGGATCACAAGCTTCACCTTGTTACAAGGTTTCTAGTATGTGTCTGACATTTGACCTTTGCATGTGACCCTTGACCTCAGAAATATATGAAGTTTCCCTTGTTGCATGTATGACCTGTTTGTTTGCAATCGGGCTTAATTGTTAATCTCATATTTGCAGCCTAATTTATAACTTGCTTGACTTCAGATGACCTTCGACTTTGGTATGTGACCCTTGACCTCACTGACATATAAAGGTTTCTATGTTGCATGACCCAAGTTCAGTTGCAATTTGATTTCTACTTTTGAAATTTAGCCAATTTGATGTTTTCAGCCCATTTCATAACTTGACCTCGCATGACCTTTGACATCAGTATGTGACCCTTGACCTCATCAAAAAGGCGACACAATAACAGTACAAATTATGCACTGAAAGACCGTGAGTATACTCTGTTGCACCTTGTGACAGTGGGAAATCCAGAATTAAACTTAGGCCCACTTTAGGGCCTCTAGTGGAGTACACAGGAGCAGTCTCCTGAAGTTACAGGCTTTTAGTGTTTTTAAGCTGCAAGAAGAACTTAAGGAGCCCAAAAAATATTTCAGGACTTTTCTGGCAATTATTTCAAGATTTGTTTGAAATTTTAGAAATCAGGATATCCCTATTTTTTGGCAATTTGGAAAGTTCAAAATAGGGATGATTCCTATAAAACGGAAGGTTGGTAGGTATGCAGTCACGTGCGTGTTGTATTGCCATCTTTGTTCATGCTTGTAATCACCCCCGCATTTGGGTGCAGCGCCGGTGCTTGCACCGTCCTTCTACTGCCACAACGAGGTGAAAACAGAGTATAGTTGTACTAAAAATATAACGCACTTTATTAATGGACCTCCGGATCACACATATAAAATCACCAAAATTGGTATGTGTTTTGCAGTCTGCATTGCTCTACTTATTTTGATTCACTATCGCACCCCAGTGTGACCTTTGACCTATGTGTTTAACCTTTGACCTCAGATTTGTTGGGAGTGTTGCTACATTGAATGGGGTTGGCTGCCATTGTCTAATTACAATACCTTTCCTCACAGTTGGCTGTGAATTTTTGCATAGCCTTTTATTCTACACTCCTCTGCAAAATAAAATTTTTCAAATGAATTTTTTTAATATGTGCTTCTGAGACAAACTTCTTTGCTTATAGGGTGACACTATAATTATCTGTCCTAGAGGGAGGTCATTGGTGCAACATGTTCCCCCCTAATAATTATTGTGTCAAAATGCTCCCCACGCACTAGTGTTGCAGCACCAACCAGTTTAGAGAGTGGTACCGGGGCCTGAATAATAACATTGTCATCATCATAGCTAAAACTGATCCTTATGGATGTGGATTCATGAAAACGGGTGATGACCAATAATTAAAAGTGGTGGCATACACCATCCTTTTCCCAAAATTGGAAGCCATCTTAAAGCCGAAAACACCTAAGAAGCAATTTTGCTTGTAAAAACAATTGTTTTTTTCTTTTCTGCGTCAAGGAGTTCAAAACAGTATTCCCCAACCTATAAATGTTTGCATGTGCGATATTTTTCCAATTCATGGCGACATTTTATTGACACAAACTTCCTTTTTCTTAATATATAGATACCTATGGAGATGATTGTGGTGTCAAATTCACAATTTTTCTGGTCAAGAGTTCAATAAAACTATTTACAAAACTGTCAATGAATATAAAAGTTTAGACAGTTTTCATATACGTCCACTATTTTCCAAGATGGTCACTATAAAGACAAAATCGTTTAGACCATTAACCTCATGCTACACAGCACCTAGGATGACTTTTTTGGTGACAAGTGGAAGTTTTTTAGGTCAAGTGAGGATTTTAACAGAAAAATCTTTAAACTGTCAGATGAGTTGTGAGTCATGTTATTCATGACTACCAATATGACAGCAAAAAATAAGACACCATTGACTACTCTATATGTATTAGCCAAACATGTATATGGAATTGCATGGGAAATTTGATATTTAGGCCATGTATTATTTTATAAACTATTATTAGTTTGTTTCAGATGGTGAAGAGTAAATGGTCCCGAATTGAACCTTAAATGGTCATGGTCGCGTACAAACCTATTTGTAGTCAATGTTTTGGGGTTTTTGTTCATAGGGCATTAACAGCGCAGAAAGTAAAGAGGTTCTAAGGAGGAGGTACTGAGGAAGTCTGTGTTGGTACTTAATTATTAAGAATCTGGGTTAATATTAATTTATCACTTTGCCACATTAAGCGGACATTGTGAATAAGTAATACTCTTGGGTTACTTGTACTTAAAATATTTGGCTATCTTGGAAAAAAAGTGACAAATGCAAATAAACATCACTTTGATAATCCTACAGTTTGAGATATGTTTTAGTGAAACTCGGACACCAGAAAACACTCATTTTGGGCCACCAAAATCATCCTCTTAGGTTATATAATAAGAAAATACGGTTTCTTTGACGAGATGTCAACCATCTTGAAAATAGCCGCTATATATAAAATTTCCATGATCAGACAATTATGGCCAATGGTATACTTGAACCTACTTGACCCAGGCCAACATACATTCACAACAATAAAGTCGCAATAGTGTGCTATTACTTTCAAATGGTGGCCATTGTGGAAATGTTGGTTTCTGCAAATTGCCATCACTTTATTTTTGTCATCACATATTTTCATGAACTCACAACCCACTATCAATTTAGCTATGATTGCAATGTTATAATTCGCGGGACTTGGTTGGTAGAAATCTAAGGCCTCTTTTTCACCTTGATGATGCCAGCACTACCACCTCCCCCCCCCCCCCCATCAAACAAAAGACTTCAACTTGAATAGCAAAGACAAACTGTGTACGTAAATAGGGGAAATAGAGAAATTTTTCATATTAAAAGATCTTTATAAAATATGAAAGGCATTTTGTTGGATAAATTACCAAAAGCAACAACCGTTGACCTATGACCTGTAATGACACCAATTAGTCAGCATAAGAGAGATATCAGTTAGCTGCCGACCACATCCTACTTCCATTGGAAAGTTTTTGTTACAGGTTGTCATGTGAATCGTAGAGATGAAACACTTCTTAAAATGCAAGTTTGTGATCATAATGTCAAATTAGCCATTTTTCGCCTCTAAGGATTCACATAAGTACCTGTACAAAAACCTCCATTTGTAGCAATGCTTCGGGGGGGGGAAGCTACTGCAAAATCTTCTCTTGGTCTTCATCATGAAGATCATACGATACAAGTGGGATTGAAAATCGGATTGAGCAGTTTTTGCTGGTGAGCCACACACTTATACCCAGGAAATGCAACATTCCCCATTGCTTAAAGCCAGGGGATACAAGTAAGAACTAAGACATATGCATGCCAAAATAAACAAAAAAAAAAATAAATGTGACAACGTTTTGCACGATGGTGAGACACTGGTAATATATTTTATTCCAATAATAGTCCCTAACTTCAGCAATGGGTCATTTTTCAAAATGTTCTCAAAGTTGTTGGAAAATTAGTCAAAATTTCGAATCGAAAAACCAAAAATTTGTCTAAAAATTGTTGGGACAGTGTAGTCTTAATTTACCTCAAATCTGAACCCAAAAATTTTCAATTGGTTAAAAAGGGGTCCTACTCCGGACTCTCGGAGGCACATCCTTAACCAAACCAAACTTGAGCCCCCCAGGAACGTCAGTTTAATCATATTTGGTCTGCAGAAATATATTTCATACATCCTAATGCTATTATAACTCCACAGTGTCTCGTTAATGAGAAGATGTCAAAGCAGGTGAGATGTTGACCTATGGAAATCTGTCATGTTTAATGGAAAGTTACTCTCCACGCTATGATTATAGTTTACTGATAGAAATATTGTTAGTGCCTGTTATCAATACACATGTAGCTATGTTATGTTAAAAGATATGCACCAACATCTGGCCAATACAGTAGGCATATAAACAGGTTTGTGGCAAGATGTGTTTCTCTTGACTTCAAAATAAAATAAAAAAACACTAAAATTGTCTCAAAATAAAGAGGTATAGGCCAAAACGGGTGGCTTCTGTGGAATTTGGTGAAACTAAGCTCAGGAGCATATGTCCTGGCCATATGCTCCTTGAGTAATGTTCCTGGAGCATAAAATAATTGGAAAAATATTCTAGTCAAATAAGCTCAGGAAACATTACTATTCTTCAGCACTGAGGTTGGTTTCCTTTTCAGCAATGTTTACTAAAAATAGCTTTGTAAAATCCTTACTTTAGGTACTCCATCTAATTTCAAAGTTTATAGGCTTCTGTAAAATACAAAGCTGTTTGACCCCATGCAAAATCGTCTCTCTTATTTTTAGAACACCAGTAACACAGTTTTGACAAAACTGCTATAAGTAGGGGGACATGTAAGAGGTATTACCCCTGTACAAAATAGAAAATCCATTGCAGAGAAAATCTTGCCATATAAGGCCCACAATCATGAGTTGTATGTTATAGTGCCCTTATATGCCAATTCTTCATAGAGGTCTGAATATAACCAGTTTTTGAGAAAAATCATAATTTCTCCACATTTACAGTAAGTAAATTGCACAGGATATAGCTAGTAGTTCAACTAATCCAAGTCAGTTCTCAAAACTGGGTTGCTAATGACATTGTTTTTCCTCTCTGGTTTGTCATAATAATGGATTTCAAACAAGCTGTGATAAGAAGTGATCTTTATTTGCTAGTTATAAACCTTTTCAAGGCTCTGGATGTTTTCTATGCAATTTGTGATTAAAAACATAGCAATATACTATTTCCCACATCTCAAATACCAAGCTAAGATGTTATGTACTACAAATAAAACTGCTGCTACTCTGTTGAGAATTCCTTGCGTATGACACTGTAAACATTAGCTGCATGGAAATAATGTATAGTGCATGGGAAATATTGTATATCAAAGACGTGCATGGGAAAACTAATGTAAAATTGAATTGTTGAAAGGTGCACAGTGTCCCAAAAAATTGAAAGTAGTATTTATTTTGCCCTGAATAAAGCTTTCCATCAAAAAATTTCCACATCTGAAAGGAGTTAAGGAGAATGTTTCTCTGTACAAACTTGTGAAATTTTAATTTCGTACAGGAGCAAATTATACAATTCAGCCTAGTGTTAATATGAAATATAAGCAAATCAAAAAAACCTTTTTTCTCTCTTTTAAGACATTCTTTAGCCAGAAACAAGGTAAGAAATCTATCGGTGTATATTCTATATGAAATTGCTATTATCGACTAACAATATTGGGTGCTCCAAATCTCTGTTGCACCTTTAAGTACACAATCAACCAAAATAAAAGCAAAAGTACTCCGCCGATCAAATATCAACAGAAGCGCTTCTAATGGACTGTTACTGTCATACGCAAATGCATAGTTCCATGTTAAGCTATCAATTTTGTGATTTTTAAACCAATCTATTTCACTTTACTATACATCACACTGCCAACACCATGTGAAACTCGATCAACACCCAATCGTTCACACTGTATAGGCCTCTAGGATTCTACGCATATTTCAATCAATCTTCACCAATACAAGGTTTGTTATGGCAAATTAAGCAAATATGGTGTGACAGCTATCATGTTCTACGGGTCTCAACAATTACATTAGGGATCAACTTGAAAAAACTTTATTAAGTTTATTGTTTTTTGTTATCTGGGTCAATTTGCAAATCTAGGTCTTCCCAATACATAGTTAGAGAAGGGCAAAAAAGAGCTTGCTTTTGATTACTTAAAACCAATTGCTGTGCTTAGGCAAATGTGCTAAAGTTTTCTTGAATATATACTTAGACAAAGAAAATAATTTAGACAAGAGAACGTTAAGTGTTAGTTGTCATTCCAATATGAGTCTGCAAGACAAGTTTCAAGAAAGATCTTTGACCAACCTCAAGTAATTAAGTATCTTAAAGGTGCTTGTTCTGATTGTTGTATTTGTGTTTTTCTACCTGACGTTGCCACTTGCATACACTTACCAACAAATATCAGACACAAGGAAAATTAACTTTGGAGAGTAGAACGAGAATGCCAAAATTAACAACGCATATGCATTACTGTGTAATTATTGTGGTTACATTAAAACAGCAATTTTTTTATCTGTTATCTTGGGAAAGAAGGGATTTGAAGACTGATGAATTCCATGAGAAAAAAAAAGTTTAAAAAAAGTAACTATTTTCACTGTATAATTAAAATCATTAAAATAACAAAACATAATAAAATTTTGCCAATTTCACTTTATGATTATAAACAATATAAAATTACACAAATAGGATGAAGTGTTGACTGTTTAACTTTGGCCTGCTAAGGATCACCTATTTTATAACAAATATAATCATTTATACCTTTTTAAATCCTTTACAGCTTAGCCTTCTATAAAATTAATACCAAGGAAAAACTAAAGCATGTGTCATTACTAAATGATGGAAAGTGACCAAAAAGATATTTTGAATAACTAACAGCCAGACAAAATGTGTGATTGTATTTGGTGCAAGAATTTTGACAGGCAGAACATAAAAAACCCCCCCGTCTAAAGTGTCAGAGTCTGGAAAGAAATTTAAACCAGCATAGGGCCACTGAAATTGTACATTTTCCCCATCTTTTTAGGAATGCTAAGTTGTTCAATTACAAAAAATGTGCATGTCCTACTATTATACATAGGCTTATTCTCATACCAAAACATGTGTTTGTAAACAATTGTTGTTTTTTTTTCATGCAGCGGCCTGCATTCCAAAGGAAAATTTGACATGCACGAAAGACTAGCCGTATGTAAACACACAGTGCTTCAGACGAAGTTCATCATTCTTTTCTTAAGGAAATTGCAATCAGTTCCTTCACACAGGGCATTTTCTCTGATACAAACCCGCCATTTGGTACCAACGAATCTAGTAAACGCCAGCGATATCTTTTAGTTCTTTTCCCAGGGAGGGGATATAAGTGGAAAAAGGGGGGGTATGGCGGGATGGGCAGACCAAGAAGGGTATCATTTTTCCAGTCCATCCGGTATATTTAATCATTCTGTTTTCTTGAAAAGTTTGGTATATGAAATGGTCGCAATTCTGGTGACATATATTTCCAGTAGTCCATTGGGTAAAAAGAATGCATGCAAACCACAAATGTGAAAAATATTTTGCCAGAATGACTAAAATACATTTTAACAATATAATTGTCTCCAAAACCCCCACAAAAAGCATGTTTTGCAATAAGTTTGACCTCAAGAGTCATGTATGTGTTTACCCCTTTCTTAAAAAAAAAATCCTCCCCAATAAACTCCCCTAATATGGGAACTATTATAACTCCCCCCAAGATGGTCATTAGCACAGGTATATAGAAGGGTTAGCTAAATTCATGTCCAAAGGTATGAGAGACGGTGTGTTCACACTTTAGGTATAAGATGGGTAGCAAATCTGTTTCATTTTGGTAATTTCCGGGGTAGGTGGTTCAAACATCAGCTGCAACTCCTCTACCAAACCAAAAGTGAGACCCAGGCCTTCTGTGAATCACTATATACAAAACAGTAAAATGCCTTGTATCAAGTACAGTACACATAATCCTTATATTCCTATATATGTTGTGGCATTTCAATGAAAAAATCCAATATAAAAGTGTACGATTTTTCTTGTTTAATCTTTTATTTTAATGATTTTTGTTCTTTTTAAGGACTAAGTTGGCTACAGAAGTCCAGCATCAAGAAAATAAAAAATTCAGATGCTCATCTTTTTTCCAAATATACATTTTCCTGTCTGTGTTTATTTTTATTATTCTTGATTAAAAACAATCTTATCTAGTAGCAGCAAGAACTAAGTCCCTATATTATGTCGGGTCTAAAGTTAGCGGATGACATCATGAGTGTATCATCGGGACTCTGGCTAGCCATGTGGACCTGTACTGCTTCCAGTCACTGCATATATGAAGTAGCTAAGAGAATAGCAAGCACACTTCAAGGCGGGCATTTGATACACCCGTAATTGTCAGTGATTTAAATTGAAACACCAGTACACTATTTGTACTATGCGATTGTCTAATAAAGGTGCTTGTCGATTTATGTTATTGAGTTTCTATATCTGATATATGAGCCTGACCTTGCACATACACCCAATCAAGTACAATGAGAAACAAACTTGCAGTTTGACAGGGGCGGCGCTAGGGTACACTCTCGGAGGGGCGAAAACATCATGGGGGGTGGGGCGAAAAACGTGACAAAAATAAACTCATCTAGTTAAAAACGACTCTTTTTATGCAATATGATGCTTTTATTTTAAAACTGTTTTTCCTGAATTCTGAAATCCTCGTGGGGGAGGGGGGGGGAGATGTAGAAATAGAAGCAATAATGCACATTTGAAAGCCCTATGCAATACTGGCTAATATTGAGGTTTAACCATTAATTCGGCGTTTTTGGTTTTACATTTTTGGAAATGAAAGGAATTTGCGGACTCAAATTTCAGGACAACAACAAAGAAACCACGGTCTTTCATCTGATATCAAAATCGTACTTCTTCAGGGTAAATCAAGGGGTCCCAAAGACTGATCAGAAAACGCATCTTTCCAGTCAGGTACTGTAGGCAGTTTTGTTATATGAGAGGTAGTTTTTATTTTCCCGGAACACCCATTTCAAAAAAACATTCAACCAATACCAAAAGCATGATTGGATAAGTTACTTCCTTAAGCAAGGAAAATGTTGTATGATGACAATTTAAAAATCGAGCAAATGTGTATTCCATATGATACAATTTGCTGCCCCTCTCTCCTTATTTGATTACTTATAAAAAAACCCCCCTCATCGTGGGTCAATTTACAGTGTGTGACTAACTTGCTATTTCTTGTCTAAAATTGCGGTCTGTACTGCTCATATCTTCTATAGTCATGAATGAAAAAGATATGTTTGGAGGCGCATTCACCCCATTTTAAAAAAAAATGGCAATCTTACACAGTTACATGGGCATTGGCTAATATAAATTCTACCTGGGATGGTAATAAAAATAATATACGATTACTAAGTCAACGGCCATGAACAAACATACTCCAATAGATATAGGTGGGGAAATAGTGCAAGTACATGTCAATGCTGATTCAATAGCTGTTCCGTTGGTTCCATAAACCAAGTTAGCATCATTTTTGTGATATTGTTGCTTTTCATTATACACAGGACAGAAATATCACGTTTCAAGGGTCTTGAATTAAGATGGGGTCCCGGGGGACACCAAATGACAAAATCTTCTTTCATGACACAATGCCACTTTTGAGATTGTGATGTTCACAGGTATAGTTTACTAGACAATGACCCAACAAAACTGTGATAATTCTAACAAAATATGAAATCAGGGCCTAACTATGAAAAATTGTGCTATGCTTTAATTAATGTATACCACATTGGAGACATTTTTGTCATAACAATCAAAAGGAAACATTTCCGGGGTCCATTGTGACACTTGTTAAACCCTAGTGTATACTAACTGATGCGTAGTCCTACATCACACAAGAGGCTTTTCATACAGTACAGTGCTTTGGATGTAAATTGGTTCACTCAGGAATGACAGCGTATGCACATAGTAGATTTACGAAGTGTTTTGTGAATGACCCCGGGCTTAAATTTCAATGGGGGTAATGAGAAAAATATGAAATTTCTGTCCGATACCAAAATCTCCATTTCATGGGTAAAGTGGCGGGACAATGTTGTCAATTGGGTCACTCACTTTTAAGCATATGGGGTAAGTGTTATAACCTTGTAAAGCAAACTGAATTTGGACCCATATTATAACAGATAGCCCAGTCACTGAAATATGGGGACCATGTGAAAATTAGAAAGACCCCATTCTATTTTGGTATGAATTAGAAAATTTGTATATAATTAACAAGAAAAGGTGAAATCAATGCACATCAATCAGGAGGATTATGGATATTATCAGCTAAAAATCTGCAAAATCTATAAAAAGCCTGAAAACATTATTAATCACAAATCTGTGTGACTACTAACACCTCTGCTAGACTAATTAGCCAGGCAATTGGAACCATGTTTCATAAGTAAATTAACCACAGAAATATCATGGAAATAAATCAGGTTTTGGTTATTGCTCAGGCAGGAGAACAAACACAATCAAATTTAAGACACTATCAGTGATTCACTTTAAAAAGTCAATCAAAAATTATTTTACATTTGGGAGCTTTAAAGTAAAGCCTGTATAATCTCATAAGTTATTTGTGCAACTGAAAAATTTCAAAGAAAATGAAAAAAGAAAAAGACAGCAGTATTCAAAGATATGAATTTCTTTTTTTAAATTTCAATTAAGTGTTAAAGTGTCCGTACGGAAAGTAGCCTAATATCCAGTTCTGTCATTTTGGTTGCTTTCAGCTTAGCACTGAGGGTAATGTTAGGATACTATAATTGTTACAGGACATGTTAAAAAAATGATTTTGATTTTTATATTTGTGATTTTTTTTTTAATTTTTTAGTTTTTTTTAAAAACAATGTGACGTCAAACCAGGCTGTTGATTACCAAATGCTCCTTTATTAATTTGTTCCAATATTAGAAAGTGGTTTCGAGGAATGGTAACCTGGGCCACTTAAAAAGCTGATTCTAGGTCCACGTGTATTACATAACAGCTCGTTCAACACATCAAATCTGTCGGAGGAAGGAAGAATTGCCCTTACATGAAAGAAAGAGCTGATTTTTTTTATCATGAAATTATGGAGCAAATCCGTTAGCTTAGAACAGAACAAACAGAGCCAACAAAATCTCAGCTATTGTGCAATAAAATATAACTTCTATTCATTCTTAATACGCACCCAGGGGACTTCTTTAACCTTCCTGGGCACTACCTCTATGAAACAATCTAGATTGGCTCATTACAGACCCACCAAAGGAGATAGCCCTCTGAGGAACCAATCAAAACAGTGTTTAGATACGCAAGATAGGCAGGTAGTTGACCGGGGGTTTAGGTTAAAGGACGGAGGAGATTTCGAATAGGATAAAACTTTCTCTCATTCACAGGATCAAATTGTAGACCAACTATGAGAACGCTTGGAACGTTTATTGGACAAAACAAGTGCAAAGAAAACCGCAACAAAACCTTGTTTTGAATTGGCTGCTATCGTAATTGTTCCCATTGAACACCGTGCTTGACTTTCTGTCGTGCACGACCAGAAACTACGTCTAAATCATCATTTTATTACATAAAGAACGGCCACATTCGGCTTTGTCACTTCAGGTGTGGTGATCTATACATTGGTAAGCATTCCAAAATATGTAAAAAACCTAGGTTTCGAGAAAATTTGGGGGGCTTCTTTCTGGAAATCTCCTCATGGCTCGTGAAGTATTTTGTCAACAATCCCTTGTAAGTACGACCACTTCCCCACCAAAGGATGGGACGTGGATTGTATGTAGGAGAAGTTCTTGCAATATAGATACGAAAGTGTTATGGCAGTCCTTGGAATTTGACAAACGCTGTAAAGGTCCGTTCACACTTTGCACTGCACACTGCAGTGAGTTGGCATTGACCGAAATAGCAGGTTCTTGCCAAGATACTGCAAGCAGTACTGCAACAAAGATAAAATTGCTTTAACTTGCATGTGGGTTGCATCAAAGGTTGTAGCAGAAGAAAAGAAGTGATAGATATATGGCAATGCAGCAGAGCACTGCACTTCAGTTGCAGAAGAAGTATGGAACGGAAATTACGTCAAATCATTTTGAATTTGGGACTTGTTTCTCTACAAAATGACTTCTTTCTATATTACGGCTCTTTGCAGGTAAAATATTGCCATGGTAATGTTGCTGTGTCAATATTTCTATGGCAAATGGGTATGTAGATGCAACTCCACGATTTCTTTTTCACATTTCTCTGCCTTCTGGCGGGTCCACATTAAGCAGAGTTGTTCCAAATTGTGTTAAAATTACACAAGTTTGGTACATTGGACAATTTAAAGGCAATGCCCTACCTGTAAACTTCAATCCTCCTCTGGAATCAGGCATATTTGAAATATTAGAAGGTTCCATCTATCCAGGATTGCAGTTTTAAATTAATATTTTTGCTGAGATTGAATTCTCATTTGACATTTATTCCAATTCTTTACGTTTAAATTCTGCAAGATTTGCAACTGATGGCCATATTGGTAAGCAGTAAGTGTTAAGATCCATTAAAATACAATAGTTCAGGGACAGATAAGGCAACCATTAAGAATAATCTGCGAATTTAATCTATTAAAACAGAAAATGTACTTACATGAATTTTTTTGTCAGCGAGGTTCGAAAACCCGACCAAATAGGGCATTTTTTACATCTTAATCAATATATTGTTTGAAACATGCCCCGCCCATGCTACATATTCAAACCATCACAGTCCATGCCCACCTATTGACACCTTACATACATGCAATTGGTTGCCCTCATTCTGTCCCTGACAGGGTAGGTTAATCACTAAAAGTGTTTTGTGTGTAGCAATTTTTTAAAAACCTTTTCCTGTCATGAGTGGCAGGGTATTCATCACATTCCCCCACATTCCCATTTGGACTCTCGATCAACCATCCCATTCACCTTATACTCCCGACCACAAATCAGGTCATTCCCCACTCCCGTGATTGTTTAATGCTACTAACCTTGACATGACAACATTCCTCCAGGCGTGGGGCTGCCTTCGCCTGGGCATCTCTCTCTCACAGTACTGCCACCTTCTACCCAGAAATAACCTGTAAACAAGATAATTATACAGACAATGTTGGTTAACCTTGGTCGACTCCCTCAATTTGTTTAGTACACATGGAAGTTTCATTGTGCTTGCCGGGCTTGAAATAAGGATTTTGGATACAGGAGTATTTTTGTTTGTAACCACTTTATTGTCTCTGGTCCCTATGTACAGTTTTTTGTTTCATCAGAACCAGAGGAATTTTGCCTTTTAGCCAGGGTAAATTTTTCGCCCAGCCCCCGCTTTATTTCAAGCCTTAGTGGCTTGATAGCTGTGGGTAGCTTTAACAAGCCTCTCTCCAGTGGTATTTGGTTTTTGACATTGGAGGGTTCAAGTTTACCATTTCTCCTCAGTCAAGAACTTTTTTTCTATGCATTCCATGAATACCTCTTAGCCTCTTTAAGAATTGATATCTCTTGGCCCATAGAACTTTTTCAAATGAACATTGGAACGTTCGAGGCAAAAGGAAATGTATGTGAGCATCCTTAAACGCTCGCGTACATTCACAAGCATTTGCCAGTGACGCGAATTAACAATGGCAAATACACATAAGTGGCACCCCAAACTTGCTTTGAAATGACCCATTCGGACAGTTATCAGGGGGATTTTTGTTTTCCCTTTTCTTTTTTTGGCCAATAGCTGCCATAGGGTCATTACCAGGGTCCTTATGTTCATCAAACTTTGTTTTCAACAGTCTTTTTGCACATATTATAAACGAAAATATGCTAGGAGGCTTATATTATTACGCAAAATTCTAGATAATTTTGGAATCTGTAGTACTGCACAGAACTTGGTAAAGCAATCCATTGTATACAGGGTGTCCCAAACTTTATATGCTTGCCACACACTTTTTTAGGACACCCTGTCCAGATCAAAAAAAGCCATAAGCAAATGCAGAGGTATAAGTGAATGTATACTGGAACCAGGCTAGGACTAGAGGTGATTCTTATTCATTGGGCGGGATTTAGTAAGCAAAACAGACTCATACATCAACAAACAAACAACACTACGTACTAGTGATCCTATGTATCTGCATAGCATTAAGGCAGAGGCGACACAATGACAAATTCTTTATGTGACACAGAATTTCGAGCTTCATTACCATTCCAGGTATAGTTTACTAGTCAATTACCAATGCAACTTGCAAAAATAATTTGGGTTACTCTATGGGTAAACACCCAACTCTTTTTAAACCTATCCTGCGACAGCCATGTATGGATGTAACGTTCCCATACATGGGACCGACTGCAGACATCCACTCCAAAGACGGTGCTTCTCACATGGTTTAATTTTTGCCTTGTCCCAAACAACCATGGGAGGCAAATTTGGATTTTTTTTATCTCTCTCGGATTTTCTCATCCAGCATTTATTACCTTGGTTCGGAGGACTACATCCACAAGTCTGACACTTGAACACTCAGGATGCAAGCTCCTTGCCTTACTTTCACATCAACAATGGACCACTGTAAACAACAAAATTTATATATCCAAATTATACTGAGAAGGTTTACATTATATTTATATTCAAGTTCTGAGTCATATTAGAGAACCTTGCCATAGATTTGCCCCAAGATTTGCAGGCTTATTTTTTTGCGGGCAATAACCACAACAGAGAAATTAGACACTATGCCCCATTTAAACATCTGCACACATCATACATAACCCTTACTTCTTTTTCTGGGGGAAACAAATTTTTTTTTGGGGGGGGGGGAGCACAGTGCATCTTTTTTTGGGGGGGGGAATATCCCAAATTCTGAGATTTTTTATTTTGACAAATTTTGGCCCAAACTTGCATATTTTTTAACTAAAATTTGGCAGATTTTTGACTCACCAATTGATTTTCCAAAAAAACAGGCGAACTCGTATTTACGCGATGCGTAAATATGTCCCGTCCCCGCCGAATGTTGCGATCACCAACATGCAATAAATTCAACTTCAACACCCCACCCCCTCCCCAATACCCCGCAACACTCCACCCCTCTCCCCACACCCCGCAAAACCCACCCCCCTCACCACCACACCCCGCAAAACCCCACGCCCATCTTCACACCCCACAACTCCCCACCCTCTCTCCCCAACAACCCCCGCACACACACCCCCTCCTTAGCACCCCTCAACACCCACCCCAATACCATGTAACATACACTACCACCCTTTCCGCCAACAAACACCCCGCAACCCGCCCATTGCCGCCTCCCCAACACCCGCGCAACATCCTCATCAGCCTGCGTTCGCCACACACCCGCAACCCTCCTACTTCCCCTCCCCAACACCCCGAACATCCTCATCAGCCTGCTTCTTTCCACCAGTTCCTCATTGTCACCCTTACGGAACACTGTACATCCACCCCCTTTCTCCCACACACCCCGCAACCCCCATGCCCCTCCCCCACACCCCGCAACATCCTCACCCTCCCCAGACACCATACAACACACTTCCCCATCTCCCCAACCCCACAACAACCCCCCCTCACCCTCCCCAACAACCATCCAACACTCCCACCCCCTCCCAAACCCCATACAACACTCCACCCCTCCCCAACACACCACCCTACCCCACACTCACCCCCTCCGCCCAACCCCCCCACAAAAAACCCCCTTCCCCCCCCTCCCCAAACCGCTGCAATACTACCCCAACCCCCTCCCCAACACCCCGCATCCAATACCCTCTCACCCACACACCCGCCTCTCCCCACCCCCGGGCTCCCCCCCACCCGCCCTCAACACCCTACCCCTCCTCCCCAACCCCCTCCCACCCTACCCCCGCCCCCACCCCCTGCCAGCCCTACCCCCTCCCCAACACCCTTCATACACCCACCCCCCCTCCCACCACCCCGCAATACCCTAACCCCCCTCCCAACACTCCGCAATATCCCCCCTCCCCAACACCCCCCGCAACATCCCTACCCCACCGCCCCCTCCCCAACAACCCGCAATACCCTCACCTACCCCCTCCCCACACCCCGCAATACCCAACCCCCTCCCCAACACCCCCGCAACATACACCACCCCCCCTCCCCAACCCCCGCAATACCACCCCCTTCCCCCCCCCAACACCCCTCAAACCCTACCCCCTCCCCACACCCCTCAATACGCGCAAGCCCCCTTCCCATACACCCCGCAACACCCTCAGCCCGCCCTCCCCAACCCCTGCCACATTCCTACCCATCCCCCTCCCCACACCCCGCAATACCCAACATCTGAGAAAACAAAGCAATGGGTATGTGAGTTGTGACAGTGTGGGTTTTCAACATCTGACAAAAGTTGCAAGATTCACAGTGAATGGAGGCAGTGAGTCACTGCCACCACCTAGCACAATAAAAATAATATTAAGTATTAAGGTAGAAATCGAAAACTGTTTTAAATCCGTGGAATTTAATGAAGTATGTCTGTATCTCAGTGTTTGCCTTTTTTTTGCTCTTTGATAGAGCGCATTCCGTTGAGATCTCAATGCGCTGTACAAAAGAACTTAAAAATTACCCTTTCACCACATTATGCGAACCAGCCATACAATACTGATTGGGAACATGAAAACAACCATGAGACATGAAAAGCAAAAGCTCAATTTATGAAAGAGGCTTAAAACAATGATGTTTTCCCTCTTTGCAGAAAAGATGAACTATAATTTCGCGGTTCTCAGCTTTCATGCTTTTCGCGCGGCCTTGCTAATCACAAAGAATATAGCTGTGGGCCGCCCCCATTACCTTTGACCCTGGCAATGTGACCTTTGATCTCATCAACATCTGAGGGATCACATGGTGGTGCACCTATGACAAGAGTTTGGTTCCAATTGAACTTCAATTTTTTCATTTAGTATCATATTTTAACATTTTTTAGCCCATTTTCAACTTGACCTCATAGACCTTTGACCTTTCCACTGACCTTTGACCTCATCAACATATGAGGGATCATTTGGTGCACCTATGACAGAATTTGGTTCCAATTGAAGTAACTTTTCAATTGAGGTCATTTAAAAAAAACTTAAACATTTTTGACACCACAAACCACATACATACATACATACCACGCACACAGATTGCTAAGTGGTCCTCCCAGCTATAGCTGGCGGCCACCAAAAAATGCCCTTTCCCATTAACCTTGGACAACCATTGTGTTGCCATAAAATTCCCATACCCTTACATACTGATAAGTCCCTTTCAGTTACTTCGCCCTCTACCACTTGCCCCTTTAAAGGAAATCAATTTTTTCATCTTGTCTGCCTTGAGGGCAAATAATTAAATATATATAATCCTTACCTGTGAAATATGCAACTCTTAATCACATGTTCATCTGTGTATATAATTTACTAGAATAAAATCTTTTTCTTCTCTTCTCTGTTTTGTCAACTAGAGACAGAAATATGAATTTGGACCTAGAGATTTATGTATTGCGCTCTGATACAACAATAAATTTCTTTTGTTGACTTAGTTGGTAGAAAGCCCATCAGACAATTGGGAGGTCCATGGTTCAAATCATACCAATATCATTTGGACCTATTATTTACTTGCATCGACTTGTCTGTCTAATGGTGTGCCATAAGTGACAGAGGAAAAAAGTGAAGGAAATGTCACAGACAATGTTTTACTAATAAGATTTTAAAGCAGCAATATTTGAAATGTTTTAACTTGTAAGAATTAAAATCCTAATTTCAGTAAAACATCACAAGTGGCAATCTAACAAGGTTGTGATTTTCATTCATTACTCAAATTATTTCTCTTATAACTGGAGCATTTAAAAATTATATTACAAAATAGACTTCTAAAAACAGGAACTTTTCTACCGTAAACATGCCTACATAGCCGGTCCCTCCCACTTAACCCCTTCGGCAGCTATCAAACAGTTATGATCTAACCCATCAACCCACAATATTTTTCCCAAATATCTCCTACCATTTGACATTGTCTGCGGATAAACACCTACGCATGACCTCTGATATATGGATTATATTTTTAATCTAGTATACCAGGGGTGAGAGGTCATTTCACAAATAGAAATCTGAGCTGGGACTATTGATGTGGTATAACCAGGGCAGAATGTGAAGGCATTTATTCAGGTAGCACACAGAGCATGTATTGAGACCATCCCACAATGCACCAGTTTGGGGGAAATTTCACTTCAATAAGGTCATGTGATCCCACATAAATTCTATGCTAATAACATTTTTTTTTTTTTTTTTTTTAAGTGACAGAGGAAAAAAGTGAAGGAAATGTCACAGACAATGTTTTACTAATAAGATTTTAAAGCAGCAATATTTGAAATGTTTTAACTTGTAAGAATTAAAATCCTAATTTCAGTAAAACATCACTAGTGGCAATCTAACAAGGTTGTGATTTTCATTCATTACTCAAATTATTTCTTTTATAACTGGAGCATTTAAAAATTATATTACAAAATAGACTTCTAAAAACAGGAACTTTTCTACCGTAAACATGCCTACATAGCCGGTCCCTCCCACTTAACCCCTTCGGCAGCTATCAAACAGTTAAGATCTAACCCATCAACCCACAATATTTTTCCCAAATTTTGGATTTGGGGCTGCCCTCCCCCCACCCCCATTCTTGCCCACAAAGTGTTACAAAGGCTTAGGAAGCAGGTCCCCAACACCAACACACTCCACCCCTCCCCACACCCACCCTCAACAACCCCCTAAAACCCCCATCCCCAACACCCTGCAAACTCCCAACCCCTCCCCCACACCCCTCCCTACCCCAACCCCCCTCCCCAACCCTCCCCCCACTCAATACCCCAACCCCCAGGCCCTCCCCCACACCACCCCTCACCCACCCTCCCCCCCCTCCCCGCCCCCCGTCCCACCCCCCCTCCCCCCCCCTCCCCCCCCACCCCCCTCCACCCACCCCTCCCCCCCGCGCCCGGTCCCCCCCACCACTTCCCTCCTCCCTCCCGCCCCCCCCTCCCTACCCCCGCCCTCCCTCCCCCCCCCCCCCGTCCCGCACCCTCTCCCTCCCCCTATCCCGCCCCCCTCCCCCCCCTCCTCCCCCTACACGCCTACCGTCCACCCCCCCCCCCCCCCTCCCTCGCCTCTCTACGCCCCCTCCCCCACCCCGCTCCCTCCCTCCCTTCCCAACATCCTCCCCCCCCCCCCCTCCCCCGGCCGCTCCCAACCATCCTCCCCGTCCCCCGCCCCCTCACCCCACCCCCTACCCCCCGCCCCCCTCGCAGCCCCCCTTCCCAAACCCGGGTGGGGAATCCTCCCCACCCCCCCTCCCTACCCCCCCCCCCCCCTTGTTCCCCACCCCGCCACCCCCCCCTCCTCGGGCGCCAAAGCCCCCTCTCCCCCCCACCCCGCCCCGACTCCTCCCCAAGCTCCCCCGACCTCCCTCCCCCCCCCCCCCCTCCCTCCACGCCCCCCTCTTCTCCCCACACAAGCATGGTATGTTATATTTAAGACCATTGTGGCTTTCACCATCTGAGACAAAAAGCTTGCAAGATTCACAGTGAATGGAGTCATTGATTCACTGCCACCACCAGCGTCAATAAAAATAAAAATTAGTTATTAATGTAAACATTCTAACGTGTTTTAAATCAGTGGAATTGAATGAAAGTATGGCTGTATCTCAGTTGTTTGACTTTTTTTTGCTCTTTGGATATAGCGTGCTTTCCGTTGATATCTCAAATGCGCTGTACAAAAGAACTTACAAATTACCCTTTCTCACCACATTATGGAATGCGAACCCGCCTACCATCATGGATGGGTACAAATTGACACACAGACATGAGAACAAATGAAAAGCAAAGCTCCGATTTATGAAGAAAGTCATTAAAAAAATGATGTTTTCCCTCTTGCAAGAAAAGATAAACTAGAATTTCGCGTTTTTCGGCTTTCCGCGCTTGCTAATATTGCAAAGATATAAGCGTGTGGGCCGCCCCTGACCTTTGACCCTGGCTGTGACCTTTGATATCATCAACATCTGAGGGATCACCTGGTGCAACCCTATGACAAAAGCTTGGTTCCAATTGAACTTCAATTTTTCAATTTAGATATCAATTTTACATTTTTTGCCCTTTTTTCAACTGACTCATATGACCTTTGCCTTTCACGTGACCTTTTGACCTCATCACATGAAGGGGATCCCATTGTGCACCTAAGACAGAAGTTTTGTTCCATTGGAAGTTAAACGTTTCAATTGAGGTCAATTAAAAAAAAACTTAAACCAATTTTTTGTACACAACACCAACACCTATCTACATACTACACACACGCACAACAGATTGCTAAGTGGTCCCGGCCAGCTATATCTGCGGGGCCCACAAAAAATGCATTTCCCATTTCCTCCCATTACCTTGGGAAAACATTGTGTTTCCATCCATACATTCCCCATTACCCTTACCATAATGAATAAGTCCCCTCAGTTAATTCGCCTATACAACTTGCCCTTTCAGGAAATCAATTTTTTCATCTTGTCCTGCCTTGAGGCAAATAATTAAATATATATAAAATCTCTTACCTGTGAAATATGCACTCTTAACTCATGTTCATTCTGGTGTATAATAATTTACTAGAATAAGAATATTGTTCTTCTCCTGTTTGGTCACTACGACAAAGAAATATGATTTGGACCTAGAGATTTATGTATTGCGGTCTCTGATACAACAATAAATTTCTTTTGTTAACTTAGTTGGTAGAAAGCCCATCAGACAATTGGAGGTCCATGGTTCAATCATACAATATCATTTGACCCTATTATTTACTTGCATCGACTTTGTCTGTCTCAGGTGTGCCATAAGTGACAGAGGAAAAAAGTGAAGGAAATGTCACAGACATGTTTTAACTATAAGAATTTTAAAGCAGCAATATTTTAAATGTTTTTAACTTGTAAAATTAAAATCCTATTTCAAGTAAAAACATCACGAGTGGCATCTAACAGGGTTTGATTTTCCATTCATTACTCAAATTATTTCTTTTTATAACTGGAGCATTTAAAAATTATATTACAAAATAGACTTCTAAAAACAGGAACTTTTCTACCGTAAACATGCCTACATAGCCTGGTCCCCATCCCACTTAACCCCATTGGTTTCGGCAGCTATCAAACAGTTAAGATCTAACCCATCAACCCACAATATTTTTTCCCAAATATCTCCTACCATTTGACATTGTCTGCTGAAACCCGTACGCATGCCCTCTGATATATGGATTATATTTTTAATCTAGTATACCAGGGGTGAGAGGTCATGTCCAAATAAAATCTGAGCTGGGACTATTGATGTGTATAAAACCAGGGCAGAATGTTAAGGCATTTAATTCATGTAGCAACAGACATGTATTGCGAACCATCCCACAATGCCACCATTTGGGGGAAATTTCCACTTCAATAAGGTCCAATGTGATCCCACATAAATTCTAATGCTAATAACACTAAAATCCCCTGACTTTTACAAATCATCTGCCACACAAAGAGTTATGCAAAGGCTTAGGAAGCAGGGGGTGGGGGATTTGGGGCTGCCCTCCCCCACCCCATTCTGTGCCCACAAATGTTACAAAGGCTTAGGAAGCAGGGGTGGGGGATTTGGGGGTGGGGATTGGGGGCTGCCCTCCCCCCCACCCCCATTCTTCCCACAAAGTGTTTACAAAGGCTTAGGAAGCAGGGGGGGGTTTTTGGGGCTGCCCTCCCCCCCACCCCCATTCGTGCCCAAAAGTGTTCAAATCTTAGGAAGGCAGGTGGGGATTTGGGGCTGCCCTCCCCACCCCATTCTTGCCCACAAGTGTTACAACGGCTTAGGAAGCAGGGTTGGGGGATTTGGGGCGCCTCCCCCCCCCCCTCATTCTTGCCCACAAAGTGTTTACAAAGGCTAGGGACATGGGGTGGGGGATTTAGGGCTGCCCCCCCCCCCCCCAATTCTTGGCCCACCAAGTTTTACCAAGGCTTGGAAGCAGGGGGTGGGGATTTTGGGCGCCTTCCCCCCCCCCCACCCTCATTTTTGCCCACAAGTGTTACAAAGTCTTAGGAAGCAGGGGGGTGGGGGATTTTGGGGCTGCCCTCCCCCCACCCCGGGGGCGGCAGTCTTGGCCCACAAAAGTGTTACAAATGCTTAGGGACAGGTGGGGGAATTTGGGGCTGCCCCCCCGCCCCCCCCCCTCCCCCCCCGCCACCGCCCAAATAATTTTGTTTGATTGGCTCAAATGTAGATCCCCAATAATCTTAAAAAAACTCTTAAAAAAAACTTTTGACTAAAACATCAAATTAGCGGGAAGGAGAAATCACCATTCGAAAAACTTTCCAGTTGCGGCGAAAGCAACAAAAAGGGAACGACGGGGACAAAAGGGGAGCTGGGAGGGAAGAACTGGTATTTCAGACTGGCGGGAAAAAAGGAATGAAGAAGGGGAAGAAAAGAAAAAAACTACGGTTGACTTCGAAGAATTATGTTCCTTTTTGTTTTTGGATAGCTTAAAGTATAATAAATACTTGACTAGTTCCAACCTCTACAGCGTTTCACCAGGCGATCAGCTTTCAGCGAGTGGGGGTGCTGGCGCCTTATTGAGGCCCTACAAGTCTCCATATCTTCAAAATGGTTCAAATGTTCCCCCCCCCCCTGGTCCCTGGTGGGGTATGGGTGGGTTTCCCCCCATCCTGAATCCTCCTGAAAAATGTGTTGTCCTTAGTAATTTTGAGCATGCATATCATTAAATGTTTTTGTGTTCTTAACTTCTTGAATACTTTTTTCTCCCCGAAGTAAGTAATGACATAGGTTTATTACATTACAGTAGGGCAATTGCAATGCATTATGGATTGATTCCAAACACCCCCCACATATGAGGGTAATTGAATCATTTTCAAATAACACTATTGAATGGATTTGTGTTTCACATCTGAATAATTCCCAAGTCTGAATTTCCCTGGAACATAAAGTCAGTATTTGATTGGGCCAATAGAAAACGAGAGCATCAATGAGCATAACCACGTGTATGGTTGACTGGATGATTCTTGGCGACGCAATGCATGAGACACCTAAGACAAGTTATTGTTGGCAGACAGTTTTGAATAAATAAGACAGATGACATAAAACATGCTTTGGCAAAATAGACAACGCAGTTCTCGAACCACAAATGGTCCCCCGCCCAGTGCATAGCTAAGAACAAGCAGCAACAAATTTTAAGATCTCATTGGAAGATTGTGATATCAAATAGATGGTTCTTGACTGTGGTTCTTTCCATTGACATACCTTCAAATTTTTGGCCTGAACTGTTGACCACAACCCACCAAAGTTTCATCATCCCTACCACATGTTAGTGGATTTGACCGGAATGACCACCACATGACCTTCAAAAATGGTTTGCATTGAATGTTGACCAATTCACTAGGTTTCATGACCATACAACCATGTGCAAAGATTTTGACCTTGAATGACCTTGAAAAAAGGACTACCATTTTTTGTCACTGATTGTTGACCACACCCCACCTAGTTGCACATCCTCCTAACCATATTTTCAGTGATTTTACCTTGGATGACAAACATGACCTTGAAATGACCTTCCAAAGTTTTCATTCCTCAAACACTGAATGTTGTTCACACCCACCAATTTTATCCTCCTACCACATGTTAATTGATTTTGAACCTTGGATGACCTCGATGACCTTGAAATGACAACATTGTCAGGCAAAATTTCGGTCACCCGATTAACCCGCTCGAATGACCTTGCAATGACCCTTCAAAATTGTTGCAACTGACTGTTGACCACACAATTTTCATCCACACGCTCCAATTTTCATTATAGGCAATTTAAGCCCTATTTTTTTTAGTCCCATATTTGACCCTATTTTTGACCACATATTGAACCTTTGAACGACCCATGTCAACAGACCACACTTTGTATTCCACCCACCGCCTACTTGAGATACATCTATGTTGCGAAATGGCTTCCTCACTTGCTTAGTTTCCAAAGATATCGCGCGTATGGCACTACACACACGTACGGCTACCATAGTCCCCCCTTCGCCAACAAAAGTTTGCGGGGGAACACAGTATAGCGCATGTATCCTGCGGATATAGGGTATGTTTGTACTATTTATTACCGTGTCTGCAAAATTTCGGGTACCGCTTACCCGCTCGGATGACCTTGAACTGACCCTTTCAACTTTTGGCACTTGTGGAATGTTGACCACACCCTCTAATTTTCATCCCCTCCACATGTTTTATGATTTGACCTTGAAAGACCTAGGATTACCTTAATGACCTTAAAAATGTTTGGCACTGAATGTTGACCACACCCACCAATTTTCATCCTCCTACCACATGTTCATGATTTGACCTTGGATTACCTCGGATGGGCTGAAAGACCTTCAAAATTTTTTTGGCACTGAATGTTGCCACCCACACCAATTTTCATCCTCCTACCAAATTAGTGATTTGACCTTGAATACCCCCAGATGACCTTGAAATGGACCGTCAAAATTTTTGGCACTGAATGTTGACCACACCCACCAATTATTTCACATCCTCCACCACATGTAATTGAGTTGACCTGGGATGACATCGGATGACCTTGAATGACCTTCAAAATTTTTGGTACTGAATGTTGAATACACCCACCTAGTTTCATTCTCCTACCACCTGTTTAGTGATTGACCTTGAATTACCCCATATGACCTTGGAAAAGAACCTTACAAAATTTTTTGCAACTGAATGTTGACCACACACCCACCATTTTCATCCCCTACCACAGGTTAAGTGATATGACCTTAGATGAACTCGAAATGACCTCCAAATTTCTTTGGCACTGCCCGTTGACGCCACCCACCAATTTTCATCCTCCTACTACAAATTTTAAGTGATTTGACCTTGGATGACCTCGGATGAGAACTTGAAATGGACCTTCAAAATTTTGGCACTGAATGTTGAACCACACCCCCCACATTTTGCATCCCCCTCCTACCACATGTTAAGTGACATGGACCTTGGATGACCTCGCGACCTTGCAATGACCTTCAAAAAATTTTCGGCACTTCATGTTGCCTACACCCACCAAGTTTCATCATCCTACCACATTTAATGATTTGACCTTCCGATGACCGCGGACGGATGACCTTGAACATGAACAACATTTGGCCAGGCAAAATTTCGGGCACCCGATTTACCCGCTCGGATGAACCTTGAAATGGACCTTCAAAATTGTTGGCACTCGAATTTTGACACACACAATTTCAATCATCACACGCTCCAATTTTCTTATAGCAATTTAGCCCTATTTTTGGCCCATATTTG
>JAMKCH010022344.1:0-21302 GCA_023653785.1 Ophioderma brevispina | reverse complement strand
GAAGGAACACAAAAGTCTAAGCTTTGCACCCTCTATTAATGGCGAAAGACCAGATTTATCTCAGTGTTCGTTCATTACACAGTTGAATCGGGGCACATATTCTGCCTCCTCTCCCAACTATCACGCTGTCGCAAAACTTTTCCTCCGGTGACACGATGGTTTGAATCTACTATAATATCCTCTTCCACTTTCTTCGTCCATGATGATGTGGAGTTTTGATTGCTGTCTTAATGCTACCAGTGTGTTTTATTTTCATTACCAAGATTAGCCCTACATGAGTGACTTTTTTTCCTGTCACATACTGTGAAGTTAAAATTAACCGGAGTCAAAAATTTCCTCATGATGGGCTTTCTGGTCCACTTGAGGATTTTTTTCACCCATTACCGCACATTTTTAGAGTATGTTGGAAGGGAAAAAAGGAATAACCCTTTAAGCCTGGGTCTAATTGGACCTCCCTTTCAGAATACCAGACAGGTTCTCTGGACTCTGAAGCCCCAACTGGGTTCATGTATGATAAAATCACTGATGGAAACCAAAGGTACAGATCTCAGAAAAACGAATATTCCTTTTGGAAACTTAATGGCAACCTACTCAGCCTTTAAGTGTTCATATGTGCATACTCACGTGTAAGTGACCGCAAATAACATGCATGGTCATTTTTGACCAGCGCATTCATGCTGTAATAGTACCAGGCATGACGATCACAGCAACCCTTAAACCGTTTTACCAATGATGATCGCACTCCAGGGCTGAACTAACTCTCTATCATCCTTGTGGCGACGAATCGATTTACCATATTATAGCCAGCAAATATTTTTCAAATCCAAACTGTACATTGTATTTGTTATTCACAACGGGATGTTTGATCCCATCAAAATGGACAATTTTCCCTTTCTGTTGTTATCTGTTGGTCAGTAAAAATGGCATGACATTCCTATCAACAAAACTATTTAGCAAGGCGAGAGTGACAGAGGCCTCCATGTGTTGTAATTATTGCCGATAATTCTTACCTTAAATTTCTCGGCTATACTTTTGTGAAGAGTGTCTCCATCAATGTCAATTTGTGCCATAGTTAAATGAAAGCAATGATACACAATGGTATTCTCTCTCTAATAAATGCCACCTGGGGGGTTTGCATTTTGAAAAGTGATACTTATTTTGAAGGTAATTTTCAGTAAAAACGAAAAAGAAAAAATGCACAGTCTATTATGGATTGAATGCAAAAGGTGAACTAACTAGACTGGTTTGATAGGTTTGGCCATCAATTTTCGTTCTCCATCATTGTACATAAGAGGAATATCACTACTTTCCTGAAAATTGATCCGTCCTCCCCATCAGCCAAATGTCCTATCATATCAAACACCATCAAAACTCTTCATTCAGGCTAAGTTCATATATTTTCTGTTGTTTGTTTTCGTAAAGAAAGACAATTATGTACATCTCTCACACTTTTAATATGCTAACGTTTATATTTTAGACATTAGAAGTTTGTTCTTGGGAAAGTATAATCTGTCGGGAGAAGAGTGCATATGCGAGGCGGTAGCCAGGAAGATTTTGGGGTTATGGATTTTCCTTGAAGCATTTCCTAAACGTAAAATGTCTTGCATAAAAAAATGCACTTTAAACTCTAAAATTGTCCTTTTAAACATATTTCTATTCAAGACCAATGAGACGTTTTGTGCCTGTCTTCTAAATTTGTTTATTTTATTTGCTAATTCAAACTTTATTTTTTCTGAAGTTGCCCGGTGAATTTGAGGAGTGTCAATTAATCTTTTTGGGTGGTTATTTTTTATGTGTAAAATAGCTCTCTATGCGTCCAATGGCCAGACGATCATTTGCAGCAACTGAAGAATTTTCATATTTTGTGAAAACGTGCAGTGCACCTTAAGTATTCTGTGGTCATCCTTCTACCACCATACAAGATGGCAGCCAGTACCAACATTTGACACAACTGGATGGTTGCCATGGATACCATGGATATAGACACAGATTGACAGTTTGATACCATAGTGCATACACAAGTTGCTCTTCTTGAATTCGCATTTTTACATTTGCCCTTTATATCTTGGTAAATATAAACAGTTTGGAGACAACAAGGAGAGCCATGGTACAGTTTCCATAAGGGCTGAAAAATAAAAAAAAAACTGTTTTATGGCCCGACCGACCCTGATTTTTCAGTTTGCAGATTTTTTTTTTAGTTTTCCAAAAATCATGTAAAATCATTCTGTTTTAGCCCAATTATATCAATTTGGCAAATTTGTTTTAGAAAAATTGTTTTAAAAATTTTTCATTTTTTCTCTTGATTTTTCAGATTTTGGGGCTATTTTAGCCAATTTTGAGCTCCAGAAAAGAAAAAAAAATAAAAAAGCAAAATTCACCCAACCTGACCAGAAAGGTTCGCTCCCCTTAAAACAGGTTTTCTTTTTTCGTCGCCTAAGCTTCTTATTTTTTTCTGGAACACTTTGATGTGGTGCTTGACCTGAATATTTGGAGAAAGACAACTTTGGTGTGGCAGCTGGTCATAGGGTACAGAGGGGGAAGCCCTGGGGGACTTAGTACAGAGGATGGGTACCAAGCTGCTGACATGGGTCACATTTTTGCTCACTTATTATTATGGTGGGTTATTTTTCACCACTTATATGTAATATAAAGGACGGTCATTATTTTTCCCAAGTCTTCTGTTATAAATGTCTTTTTTTCATCTACATGCACTAGGTCCTTAGAGAAAAGGGTTGGTTGATTTTTGTTTTTTATTTTTGGTAAAGACTACTAGCACTATCCAATGCTGTATTTTTTTTTTCTTCCGAATTTTGAGGGAGACAACTTATGATTACCTTCACATCAATTAGGGGTTCATTTTCATAAGTAGTTTGGGTATGAAACGCTTGTTTAAGCCCAAGGGGCTTGCCCGAGGGCATAAACCACGTTCATACACAAAATACTAGAATGCCCCTGGTCATGTATACGTACCTTTTTACTACTCTTCCATGTACTTACAAAATTAATCATTACAATCAAATTCAGTCTGAAATTGGCATGATTTGGTTACCCGAACTTTCGGCGTTTGTCATATCAGCCAGGCAGAAACTTTTTGTTTATACATGGTTCACATGACGCGTATTGACCAATCGGTATGCCCGATACATATGAGGTCTAGCATGAATTAGAGCTATTCCAGAACGCAGTGGATCAGTAGGGCTGAATTTGGATTAGCTATGGTCAAGTTATAATCAATGCATTGTTGTCACATGCACTGTACTCTCTTAAAACGAAAGAGTGCAAAACCACTCTAAAAATGTTGTGTCGATAATTCATATCATCGTGACATGAAAATTATATTGTGGCACATCATTGGCATGATCAGTGAGACATGCATGATTGTGGCATGGCATGACGTGTATATCACGGTATGCATTCCCGTGCCATGCCCCATATTGTGCGTTTCGTACATGTGTACGCCTAGCCTGGCCGGTAGCCTGGCGCAACTTCCGTATGTACGAGTGATAATACAGTAAATCACATTTTCAATGCTTCTCCACACTTTGTCTGTAAAGGCTAGAACTGTCACCGACCTACGATATACTCACCCGTGAAGATTCTATGATTTCTTCACTATTTCAACTCGTTCAACCGTTTGCTAACTGTCTCACTTAACTCGTCGACCATGTTTTCGAAAATCATCCACGCGATTTGCGGCGTTTTCTGATTGGCTTATTATGTTTCACTCCGAAAAGAGAGTGAGCATTTTCTCAACTCTTTTAGAGCTAAACCCCGGTCGATAAGAGTTCAGAGTGGGCTTCACTCCGAAGAAAGATGGCATTTTGAGCCACTTCGGTAAGAGAGTGAGTTCTGTAACCGCGAGTGAAGGTGTCGGTTGCTTTTCTCGCTCTTTTTTGTTATAGCTAAAAGCCACTCGTTAGAGTTAATTTAAAATAACTCGAAATTCAGAGTGATTTTTCACTCTTTCATTTAAGAGTATGTGGTATGCATGCATTGATCACATGGCCTGGGAATCTCGTTGCGCTTTCAAGCCTCAACAATCATTAGAGCTAGCCTCAGACAGCAATGGAATCTACTATAGAATTAATATTCCTGTCAGCTTTGAAAATGTTTTGCAAAACTTCCCAAACTCTGCAGTCCATTTATGAAACTATGACAAGATTCCACTTCATAGCAACACAACAGCTAATAGCCACTTCACCTATTCCGAATGAAAGCAATGCACGGAAATAAAGTCTCTATCCGTACTTGTGTATGACTTATTATTACACAAAAATACCCAAATAGGATTAAAATAAAGTCATGACTAAAAATAGGCAAAAACTCCCACATGAGACAACTCAAGTGAATTGTAATGGGTAATTAGATGAGAAGTCTTATCTCAAGAGATGTGTCTATACTTGCACAGGTATGGAAATACTGCATAATACTAATAGAGAGGTGAAGTAGATTGACTACTACTTGAGAGCAAGGCTACTTTGTTGAGCCAAACTAGCAGTTACTCTGATACATTCAGGAGTCATTGCCCCTGCTAGGTACGTGCATAAGGTGTTAGGTATTATATTTATTCCTAATAATTGGTATTATCTATAAGATGATGAGGAATATTATTACAATTTCAAGTGAGGGTTGGGTTGTGATGTCTCCTCATTAGGATGATTCTGAAAGGGAGTCTAACTTTAGTCCAGGTTTTAAACCAGGGTAGTCCTACAAGAGTGAGACTTTCTAATTTCAAACTACTCTAAAAATGGCTGGTAAAGGGTGTAGAAGTTCCTCATGGATGGGCCAGAACGGCCCATTATGAGGATTTTGTCACCTGTTACATTTAACTTTAAAGTATTGAACAGGAAAAAAATCCACTCATGTAGGCTATCACCCTGGTTGAACCGGGACCTAAAGTTAGACTCCTTTAAGAATAATACCAACATAAGTAAATATGTGGAGTTATGAACTACTCATCTGACACATTTTTTTCAAACCTTAAGGAATAAACATGCTTTATTCCTTGAAGGGTTCCAAATCCTTAAGTGTGTGAGAAAAAAATGTGTCAGATGGGGTCAGTTTCAGACTCCTACATTCTGGGATGTGAAGTTGGTGAATTGACAAATTTTCCATCACTCTAATTGGGGAGGGAGACATAAGTGTTTGTGTAGACTTGATTTAATTGATTTCAAAAAATATCTATGCTGGATGCCAAAACTTTGTCAACCCATCACTATAAAACAAGGATTTTACCCACGCAAAACACCCTGAGGGGGACTTTGAACTATATTCCATTACAAAAGATTAATGGCCAGGAAAATGGATTGTAAAATCGCTCTAATTCACCAAAAGAGTAATGAATGTATTAACTTTAGTTAGATCATGTTTAAAAAGACCCTATAAGCAATGATAATCTTTCAATCAAAAACACCCTTTCTTCTACTAAATTAACTGTTTTGAGCTAATAAACAGGATTTTGTGGCGACCTAGATTTTACCTGCAAAACACCCTAATTATGGATTTTCTTTAACACAGGTGCTTACAAGTATTATTTTAAGTGGCGATGTATTTTCATTTTAAGTTTTGCTGCTTCCCCGTAAGCTTGGACTTACACAAAGGAAAAAAACTCTGGGGCAACTCTTGATAACTTCCCAAGAGTTTTGTTCCAATTACAGAATCCAAGTAACAGAAAACCAACCAGCAATATTGACATTGTTTATGGTTAATTGTCAATACCATAGAACTATAACCGGAAGAAGTGAATCGCGTGTATATGGAATAGCCCAAGTCCCGTTAACCGCATTCTCTCACACTCAGCGCGCCGTGTTCGTTGATGTTGCCATAAGCAAAATGCGTCGTCACACGCATATCAAAAGCTGTGCATCACGCGCGTTATGTAATCAGTGGTTGCATTTCCCCAGGGTTCCTTTTTGATCGGCCGATTTTCTGCAATAATTTTGCGAAACCAATCGATTGAAGAAACCGTTGCTCTAAAAAGATTCCTGGCATCCTAATGCACAAAAGGTATGCCGATGACCCCTTTTCATTTTGCTTAGGAAAAGATGATATTTGAGTCCGAGTGACAGCATGTGGCATCAGTTGTTGCTGTTGGGGTTCAGTGCTAAATAGACAACGTAAATCTTGCGGGTCTAATGAAAATCTGCATTAAGCACTTTGCATAGATAGATGACTGTAACCAAATATGGTAGTGCCCAAAAGTATGATAATGAAGTGCGTGGCTCATATAAAACTTTGGGCCCTCGATTTGGTTACGCATTGTGGAGAATCGCCGGTTCTATTTAAGTCGTTGGTCATACAGGCTCCTTGTTTACACCTGGGTGAAGGAGCCGGCAAGATTACATGGCTGACCAACAAACACAGGCCCACAGCAGCCTTGAACTCACAACTTTAATAATGGTCTAAGCATCATAAGTCCTGGCTTTCTGACCACATAATATATCTGAAAAGAGGTGCCCAAAAAACATCATGGAATAAACACAAATTTAACAGGACCCACATCAGGGGATTAAGATACGGGGGTGGTGGTGGTACAGCCAGCTCCTCCCCCCACCCATTTTTTGCAGAGCACAGGGCGGCGGGTGCCACCCGGTACCCTGTAGATCTTGAAGAATGACGCACCCTGTAGATTTAGAAGAACGCTTTAGTGTGGGCTGCAGGCCCCCAGTCTTCAGAATTTTGAACCAAACTAAAAAAAATTCCCCCCCCCCATTGATTACTGGATCGCCCCTGAGTGTGGTCCACAACTAATGTTGGGAGAATAAACACAGTAATACACAACATTGGCCCGCTCAGAAAATCCAAGATTAAACTCTAGAATGATTACAAACGGCGGCGCCTTGAAAGCCCAGTTGACACACTATATCTAAAGCTTTGAAATTTACATCAATTTGAAAAGACTCAATTTTGGTACAATTTAGAAGACAAGAATAGGTGACTGTATTCGGCAGAATGTTCTTAAACAAATGCAACAGTCACTGAAACTTGTTTGCCGGAATAAAATACGAGGTCTTTCTACCTGTACAGTGTGCAACTGTTTTACATGGTTTGGGCATTTATTTAAAGTACAGCAAATATTGAAGAGACAATCAACCTGTTTTGCCATTTTCTCACGTCATCTTTCATTACCACACAAATTAATCTAAAAAATCATCCCAAGTCCGTTAATTAGTCACTGTATCGTCTGGAAGTGTGGGTGTCTAAACTCTGGCTCATACGTTCTGGACAGTTGAAATGTACGCCAGCCTTCCCCGCCAAAACGGTGCACCATCGGGTTGCACATAGACGCAGTAACACAATGATTAACATGCGAGTTTGTAGTCCAAGAATGATGGCCCAGAGTATAAATGAGATCGGTTATAAAAAAACATGTGTAGAATATTTGCTATACATTCAGACTTATAGAGAGGTGTTTGCAAAAGAGATTACTAGTATTTTTAATATTTATAGATTAACCATTTTTATTGA
The DNA here is from genome assembly GCA_023653785.1 of Ophioderma brevispina. Lineage (NCBI taxonomy): Eukaryota > Metazoa > Echinodermata > Ophiuroidea > Amphilepidida > Ophiodermatidae > Ophioderma > Ophioderma brevispina. The sequence continues at coordinate 13,835 of JAMKCH010022344.1, read as the reverse complement.
CACAGCATCTATATATCTCCAGTGAGATTTGAGATAATCCTTTCAAACAGAAAAGATTCTGTAAACGGTCCAGAGATTACGCAACCGCTCTAAAAAAGCTAAAAACAAGAGTTTCTAAGTCCATAAGATGCTGTGTAATTACTATTGGTCAACCAAATGGGCACATTTTTCTCAAACATCCAAACTAAACATCCTGAAACCCTAAGATTTCACAGGGTAAAAGAGGAAAAAACAAGTAGCTTTTTTCTGATACCAACAATTTGATCATTTGCGGTCAAAATCTGGGGTTCTGGGGACAAGGCTCTTGGCAATTGGATCATGGCCCTTTAAGGTGGAAGCCACCTCAAAAGCACTGGATATTGTGCCATAACTAATACAGTTTATTTACCTCATATTCGTCGCCCTAATCACCATACTGTCATTTCCACATTTTTGAGGTTTTTGCGAAAATTCCGCTACTTACTTAGTTCATCGAGTTCTTGCCATCCCAAAGTTTCAAAAGGTGAGGATGCCTAATGAATAGTTTATAATTACTGATTTTTGACATTTTCCTCAAAATCATCATATCCATGTTTCACTACTGTCTATTTAAATCCCAATTCATTTACACATTGTTGATATAGCTTGTGATTTTGACGATCCCAAAATAAACGATTTCACATGACAGACTCTTTTTGACGTCGTTCCATGTTTTTCATAAACAAGCTTTTCACATAGTGTCTATTTTACGGACATTGAAAAACAACGGGTAAGATGTCGATAGTGATTTTGCATATACGTTATTGGTGATTTCAATACAGACTTATAACTTTCTAGCCTAATTAAGAGAAGTAATTGCAGTTTTAAGTTGGATTTATGATTTATATTGGACTTTAAATGTTTTTTCAAAACAGTAAAGTCTCGATGTTTTTTAGGCGTCGTTTTACTGTTTAGACATGAAATGTCGCGAAAGATTTTGAATTGCGATGTTCTCGGGAAAAGTGGGTTTGTAAAATACGACAGTATGTGATGTGGGCGACGAATGATCCTTTGTTCATTGGTTGGGTAATCACAGTCCCATGACATGGTGCAGTTCACCACTGTTGCGTAAAACGTTATAGTACCTGTTTGCCCGGTTTATAGTACCTCTTTTGACCGGTATAGTAACCTTTTTGCCCGGTATAGTAATTTTTGACCGGTATAGTAACCTTGCTCAGACTGCGTGTACTGAGATGTCGCGTGTGTAGTTTTTTCGTAATGTGCGGTGATCACACACAAATCCGATCTATGCGTTTGTATGTTCAAACCATTTATTCCTTAAAAACTTGTAAAAACTGTAGTTTTACCAACTTTGATTCGGATATAAAACAAAATATTGATGCTTTTATTTGGGGCATGGTAAAAATTTTAGGCCCTTTACTCCAAAAAGCATATACGCCCCTCAGCTTCGCCTTCGAGGGCATATTAAGTTTTTGAATCCCTGGGGCCCTATTTGTTAATCTTTATACCCCAGGGTTGAGAGGGTTAAAATGTCAAATAAGTTGAGAGAAGTTACACGATACCTCTTAAGCTGAAATTGTGGACCTGGCTATATTACCACATTCATTATACAGACATTTAACATTTTAAGGACCCCCCCCCCATCCCTGATTCAAGTGACGTAATCAAAACCCTTTGGGATTGATTTCTAAAATTGTCCAGTACGACCATTCAAGCCCACTTTATTGTCGAGACAATTCTTAAGAACTTTCACGCCAGACGTCTTCAGCCTTTCACCAATTGCATTTCCCATTTGCCAACAGCGGGTAAACACAGCGCTTGTATCAGTCTATGGAAATAAAACAAGTTTTGATTTTTCTTTAAGACTTGGGATATTTGCTAACCTCCGTATCAATAATATATCATGCCAATGGCCACTGTACATTTTGTGATGCGTTAATAGAATGGATTTATAAGGTGTGAATACACGTTAAAACAAATACAAACACATAAGACTGGAGTTAATCTTAAAGTGTGGGAGAAATGCCGAGGAGATGGGGAGCTTTATTAAAATGCTAAATGTTGGTGTACAGTTTATATTTTGATATGAAATGGAATACTCATATTGTATAACTGGAATATTGCTAGACATTTTGGTCCTTATTAAAATGCTAAATATTGTGAGTGTGTATGCTGGAGCAAACCTGACTTGATGTATTTCTTTTGGTTGCCTGGTTTCTAGAGACTAATTTCACAAATCAATTCTAACATTATTTAATTAAGGTCCATGCTATTTTCAGCCAAAAAAAACAGCTAAGTATGTTTCCACCAAATAATCTATCTATAGGAAACATTGAACAATTTTACTGATTTGGATATGTGCAACTCATTGCTTGGAATCAATCAAAGAAATCAATCAAAGCTGCTGATTAAAAACTTTCAATTTCACTCACGATGTTGCAATGCATTCTGGGTAGGCGTTCCGTTTTATCAGAACAATCACAGAAATCTTCACCATGAATGCACTGCTGAGATTTGCCTCTGTAACTGTATTTAAACCATGCGGTAACATTGGTGATATTTATACAGCGAGTGAGCGGTGGGCAATGACCGGGAGGTTGCCTTGGCAAGGAATTATTCTAGGTCGACGTTGATGCCAAGATGTCCATGTAACTGAAAACACTATCAAAGCCTAGACAAAGGTTGAAACATGATAACAGGCAATTTTCATCAAAAAGAAAAAAATGCTGCAAGCTATAGGGAAAAGTGATTTTAAGTCTTCATGCTGAAAATGAAAAATTACAATTTTTGTGATTAGCAAATAGATATTCAATTATAGCTAACAGCATTGAAATGTAATAAGAGAATGCTACATGCACCATTTTATTATTATTATTACACTATTGCTAGGGGAAGGATTAAAATCTGAAAGTCAGAATCACAATGACAGAATGATATTGGAATTTTAAATTCTACTTTTGTCAAACTTACAAATGTTTAGTAAAGGTCTTTCACATGAAGGTAACACACCTCTTAATAGTTGATCACATGTGGGGTAACTTTCATTTAAAGTAGTAGACAATGTCTTTTTTGTGTAATAGCAAGGCTATTATTATTTTTTGATTGAAGTCTCAAAGTTGGTGTCAAAATGTAACTGTTAGTTTGTGACATGTGAATAAACTTGAGACACAGAAAGATTTTAAAGGAAAAATAGGGTGGCTGAAGTAAGCCTCATAATGAGTTCTGAGGATATTTCAGTGGAAAGCATGGAACCCATATTACTTTCGTTTACCACAAATAGTGAAAAATTGTGTGACAAACTTTTCAACTTTTTTGAAAAAAAAAATTAAAAAGCACTTGAGACCAAAATATTGTGATGTTTCCATGTCTACTTTTTGAGCTATATCCTATTACATTAGGTACTCTTAACATAAGAAAATATTTAGAGGTGTGCTGCTACTTGGACATCTCTTTAACTTGACTTGACCTTTTTTGAGCCAAACTATATTTATTCAACTTGATCTATTTTGGGTTCAATCATGAATGTCTCTTTAATTTCATCAATTTTGAACAAAACTATGAATGTCTATTTCTTGCTAAATTTCTAACCACAAGAGTTACATTGTTTGTATTGGGCCTTGCCACAGACATTCTGTAATAGTCAACATACAAATATTACTACTACTTATTTTGTACTTGATATTTCTATGACTTGATATCTGATATGTCTGTGCTTTGATACTAGATATTCCTATGATTTGATACCTGATATTTATCAATTTGATACTTTATCTATGATTTTTTGAGGGAGCTGCTCAAATGATCTGTTTGCAAGTCAAAACAGAATGACTGTCCTTGCACTATGTGTTGTCACTGTCTTTATGCTAGGATTACATCTCACTCTGTCTTTATGCAGGGAGTGTGTCCGACACTGTCTTTATACGAGAACTGTGTCAAACTCTCTCTCTCTTATACAGGAACTACATCTAATACTGTCTTTATGCAGGGACTTCTTCTAATACTGTCTTTATACAAGGACACATAATAACACATGTCTTAACAGGGGACATGTCCCACACTGTCTTAAAACAGGGACTGCGTCTACTTGTCTTGTACCAGGCAACTCAACATCCACCAGAATCGGAATTGTTCACACTGCTAGTTAAAGCAATATTATCACATTTTTTTGAAGAGCGCCCCAATTTTCAGAATTGAGATTTTCAGGGGGGGTAGGACAGGCAAACCTAACAGCAACAGCAAATTCAAAACGGGCATCAACATCCCGGGTGCTAGGTCTGTTTCAAGACTAATGGTAGGAGGGCGCTCTGACGCATATCGAAACGGGTAACACAGACTTGACTAAAGATAGGCCTGGTCACGAATATTTAATCTTAAATGACCGTTATGGAAATGGACACCTATTTTGAGGCGGGGTTAATCCACTAACCCCGAGGATTTGAAGCATATTTGTCTTAATTTATCATGATATTACTAAGATCTTTGAAACAAAGGTTTAAGTTAGAGATTTTTTAATGTCATCTGCGGGACCGAGGCAGACTGCCATAGTAATGCACGTAGCAGTTCCCCCAAATTACCGTTTGGAAATCCCCAATGCCCAAATCGAGCCAGAATCGTGTCCTAACCCCCTGGATAATTTTGGCAATTAGTACGTTGGTGATTGTCTAGAAATACACCGGCGAACGAGAATGCTAAAAATGGCGTATTTATTATAAAATAAGCGATTGTATAATAAGCATTGGGATCCCAGAGGAGCCTGAACGGCAGAGCTGGAAATGCTACGTTTAGGTCCGTCCATTGATGAAATAGTGCCACCTCGGAGAAAATAACCTCTAACGTGATTTGCCTGAACCATAAAAACAACAATGGATGATGCGTAGGACACGTACATGGCGCTATTTCCCGGCTATTTCACAGTGGAGAAGCCGTTTCCAGCAGACGGTGAATTATTATCGGGATCCCGTAATAATTATTCTAATTACAAAATTCCTTCCGTTTGTGAGGACACAGACATTTCGAACTTAACCATTCAAAGGTAGGTTGTACTAGCATGTGACCAATGCAAACCGTGTAAAAATCCAATTTTTTTGAAAAATAGGGGGCGCTCTTCAAAAACTGTGCTAATTTGCTTTAAGATACAAACAAATACCCATATAAGAGGCATGGATCAAATCGTCACCCACACACATACTTGTCTTATCTTCTGATGGAAGGCTGTTTTCGAGAAATGAAATTCTAACCGGAAAGATTTTCATGTTGCTACTATGAAATTAAAACATTACAATTTATTTTAATTGCATATGAAGAAAACATTCTGAGTTTAAGTTTAAACATTGCTGAGTTTTGAAGGTGTAATTGTATTCCTGATATAAAAGGCTACATAAGGGATAAATCTGTATGTGAAACGCAAAAAAGTCGTATTTTCACGCTAATTTCACCGTTATATTTCCATGCGTTCAGATAGATCTCTTATGTGGAACACGCCATGTTCACGCACGAGGCAAATAAGGCGCACATAGATCTGTATGGTGAAAAGCGTAAACAGCTGTTTTACGACAGCGTTAATTATGCCTAGTGGATTTATGGAGTAATGGAAAACATCCGGACAGTATGTGAAATCGATTCGCGATATGCAGTTTTGAGCCTATTGATCAAAATTCTTAAAGGTGCATTTCGTGATGCCAGCCCATTTGGTTCACTAGATTCTTGAGAAAGCTTATCACAAAATCTTGCGGTTTTGTGTATGAGCAAAATGATGTTTCCCACGGGTTCCCATAGGCCACTGGGCTTGTAAGTTCTGTCCGTTTACGGAAAGAAGAAAATACAAAATTGCCAATTTTTGCAGATACGACCGAATTTGAGATCGGAAGATTGGTACACAGGATTACTAAGGCTAACGGTTCAGATGATTTAAAAATCTCAAACTTGTTTAAGTAAGTCGGGGGGGACGAGGTTGTGGATCACGAAATGCCCCTTTAATATCTCACTAATTAGCGTCACTTTCAAGATTGTAAACTTTGGCATGCACAGACCATACATAATAAGTAACATATGCACAATATCTAAAAAAATTAAAAAATGTCAAGATAAGGACAGTAGGTGATGTGGGCGACAAAAAAGCATAGATCAATGACCTTTCAGTAATTTCCTAATAGCACAACTAAAGGATAGTGTCATCTCCCCACAGCACACCAAGCTACATATAAAACCACCTCTGATTGGACAGAGCCTTTGGACAACTAAACCATTTTCAGTCTGTATGATTATTTCTATCCAATCAGATGTCTGTGATGACTGCACGTAGGGCCCACCTGTTAAATCAATAGCACATGCTCAGAGTTGTGTTGGCAATAAGGCACTGGCTGCAGATTGTTTTATCATTAGTCAAGCATTGTAAAATGGTATTACCAGGCAACAGTCCAGTCCACGCACATTTATTGTTGAACTACTCGTTTTTCCTTTTTGCTGGTCCCTCTGTGCCCCTCACTTTCATCATTTGCAAGAACCCAGCCCTTTGCCGTTATTCGTGCTGTTCTGAGCTTCGTCATCGGCCTCCGTTTTTCTGCCCCGTTCCTTGTGCCGCAAGATCGCGTCAGATTCTACTATTTAAATTATTATAACTACATTTATTATATTATTATCTAGAATGTAATAAATTTAAAACTGCACCTTTGTTATTCTATAAAATTTGATGATTTAGGTCTCATTTATGTTTATGCCATTTCGGGAGATAGCACTGTTTCAATTAATCATCATATCATATATCATTTAATTTAAAGCCCCTAAAAATCCTTACTGGAGATAGCAATGCCAAATGCTATCTACTGAATAGCGCGCTACATGTATATACTGGACATAGCAATGTCAAATGCTCTCTACTGGAGATAGCACAGTCCAAATGCGATAACTGAGACTCAGCAAGTCACACATGCTTATGAATAGCAATGTAGAACTCAAAATGCTGATCTACGTAGATTGCAATGGCAAATGCTATCTACTGGAGATAGCAAAGTCAAATGCTATATACTGGAGATAGCAATGTCAAATGCATATACTGGAGATAGCAATGTCAAATTGTATCTACTGGAGGTTACAATGCAATTGTATGCTGATCTAGCTGGATGATAGCAATGGTCAAAATGATCTCCTGGAGATAGCAATGTTAACAATGCTATCTACGGAGATACGATAGCAATGTCAAATCTATCTACTGGGCCTGATAGCAATGCAAATGCATCTACTGGAGATAGCAAAGTCAAATGCTATATAACTGGAGGATAGCATTGTCAAAATGTATCTACTGGAGTAGCAATGTCACATGCTATCTACTGGAGATAGCAATACAAATGCTATCTATGGAGGATTGCAATATCAAATGCTATCTATGGACGATAGCAGTCAAATGCTATCACTGGAGGCTAGCAATTGTCAAATGCTTTCTACTGGAGATAGCAATTCAAATGATATTACTGAGGATAGCAATGTCAAATGCTATCTACTGGAGATAGCAATATCAAATGCTATCTAATGGAGATAGCAATGCAAATGCATCTACTGGAGATGCAAGGTCAAATGCTATCTACTGGAGGGATAGCAAGTCAAATGCTATCTACTGGAGGATAGCAATGTCAATGCTATCTAACTGGAGATCGCAATGTCAAATTGTTATCTACTGGAGATATCAATGTCAAATGCTATCTACTGGAGGTTACAATGTCAAATGCTATCTACTGGAGATAGCAATGTCAAATGCTATCTTATGGAGGATCGCAAGTCAAATGTTATCTAATGGAGATAGCAATGTCAAGTGCCGCTATGGATTACAGCAATGTCAATGTTATCTACTGGATGAGATAGCAATGTCAAATGTTATCTACTGGAGATAGCAATGTCAAGTGCCTCTACTGGATACCGCAATTCAAATGTTATCTAATGAGGATAGCAATGTCAAATGTTACTAACTGGAGATAGCAATGTCAAAGGCTCCTACTGGATTTTACAGCAATGTCAACTGCTATATACTGGAGATAGGCATGTCAAATGCTATCTACTGGAGGTTGCAATGTCAAGCTATTACTGGAGATATCAATGTCAAATGCTATCTAATGGAGATAGCAATGTTAAATGCTATCTACTGGAGGTTACAATGTCAAATGATATCTACTGGAGATGCAATGTCAAATGCTATTCCTACTGGGAGAAGCAATGTCAAATTGCTATCTACTGGAGATAGCAAAGTCAAATGCTATATATGGAGATAGCAATGTCAAATGTGCTATCTACATGGAGGATATCCATGTCAAAATGCAATCTACGGAGAGAGAAATGGGAAACACGGAGATATAATGGAGTCCCCGAGACGAAGGTAAAATGATATATAATGGACCCTGATAGAAATATAAAATGCTATCTACTGGAGAAAGCAATGTCAAATGCATCTGATGAGATGGCAATGTCAATGCATCTACTGGAGATAGCAATTCAAAATGCTTATTTATGGAAGATGCAATGTCAAATGCTTTTATGGAGATAGCAATGTCAAATGTAATCTTACTGGCGAGATAGCAATATTAAGTGCTATTAATGGAGGAGAGCAAGTGGTCAAATGCTATTTACTGGAGATAGCATGTCAAATGCTATCTACTGGGGATAGCAAGTACACATGCTATCTACTGGAGATAGCAATTTCAAATGCTATATATACTGGAGATAGCAATGTAAGTGCATCTACTGGAGATAGCAATGTCAAATGAATCTACTGATGGATAGCATGTCAAATGCATTTCTAACTGGAGATAGCAATGTTTCAAATGTATCTATGGAGATTAGACAAATATCAAATGCTTCTACTGGAGATAGCAAGGTCAAATGCTATCTACTGGACGCTAGCAATATTCAAATGCTATATACTGGAGGATAGCAATGTCAAATGGCTATCTACTGGAGATAACATGTCAAATGCTATCTACCGGAGATAGCAATGTCAAATGTATTTTACTGGAGAATAGCAATGGAAAATGCTATCTACTGGAGATAGCATTGGGTTTGTAACATAGGTGTTATCTACTGGAGATAGCATGTCAAATGCTATCTAAGTTGGAGATAGCAATGTCAAATGGTACTACTGTAGATAGCATGTCAAGTGATATTACTAGATACTTTCATGTTAAATGTTTTACAGTTTTTAGCATTTCAACGGTGCTACTGAAGTGAAATATAAAGTACACTTAGTAATAAAATCTAATCCCCCTCCCAGTCCGTCAGGTGGTGGTGATTTATAATAAAATTTAAAAATCAATTGTAATTTTGTCAATTTACTGGGCTTTACACGGGATTTGTCTTTGTTTCCTATCCAGCTGTCCTGACGCCAATAAAACAACACACACAATTGAACATGTCAGATGGCAACAAAAAATTTCATTGTTCCTTCAGTGATTTAACTCAATAGAAAAGGAAAAAAAAAACAACATCCCACAGTCAATGGACCAGGAATGAGAGAGACAAATGCAATGGCAACAATCTATAATCCTTGGACTTACATGGACTTGCTGATTCGCCCTGAGTTAATATCCCTCGTGAACTTGTCAGTGAGCTGTGACTACACCAGGTTGTTATGGTGTTATGTCTTATGTTCAGTTCAAATGGGACCCATTTTAAAGTTCCATATAATATCCACATAAAGCTTCAATTTCCTCACTAGCCTATCAATACTGAGCTTTGCTGACGCTGAGAGACGTTCTCAAAAATAGGAAAAGTTAAACGACCTTTAAAGCTAACATTCAGTTTGACAATGATCTTCTTGGGAATGTAAATCAGAATACTTATGGGATATCTCACCTTTCAACTGATAATGTACAGACGTGTTTGTATAGATTTTACTGGTCTGGCACTCTCTAGGTAGTAGGAAACATTAACACCAAAAATGTAAACTGTTTGGGCCAAATATTTGACTACATAATTTCAAAATGCAAACCACAATTATCAATATCTGAAGATCAGAAAGAAGACATGTGGCATAAATATTGTATTGTTTGTTTGTTTGGCAAGTATTCAGCAATTTTTGTCCAACAAGGTGAATGTGAATTTCACTCCCTAGCAACACAAGCTTGGAAGATGGTATAGATAGGTAAACTAGAATAGAAACTTTCAAGATGGACAGTGAAAGTTGTTGTATAGAACCTGAAGGTAAATTTGGATGTATTTCTTTGCTTAAACAGTAAGTCCAGAATGTTCCCCAATTACAATGTAAGCTAAATGCAACTGATTTGGTATCTCATTGGATGATTTTCAGCAAAAAAAAAAACAATTATTCAAATGTATTGCTGTCAACGAAATTATTAATTACAACCCCCGTTCAGTGTTTTGCACATTACAAATTTAATTAAACAATTTGATGGAGGAAAGGAACCCTAGTTTTTAAGATCCATAACAGTTATTATTATTTATATCAGGCTTCCTAGTGGTACAAAGAATCTTTGTATTGTACAGTTTTGGTAAAAGTCCCAGGATGCAATACAATATTCTTTTTAATATTGTATCCCATCCGGGCCTTTTTAGCACGAACAACATCAATGAAACATTGTAAATTCTCGTCAACTGGTAGACTGGGGTGTTTTGATCATGTTGATCAATACTCGCCAGTTGGACTACACACTGTGAATGTAAGGCTTGGTTTTAGTCAGCCTGGTATTTAAATAATAATATTTTATGACATTTGTTGTATGATCCTAAGAATATATTGCACCCGCTAGAAAAATATTGTACTCGTCTTCAACTCATACAGTATTTTTAGCTCGTGCAATATATTATTATATAATCAGTAATTTATGTAACAAGTTAAACTATTACATTTTTCTTATTCATAATTTTGCAAAAATTTCACTTTTTATCAAATCCACCTAGTTGACTTCAATCAACTTTCCCTTCTTCACAAACCAAAAACACAAAACACCCTTCATTTAACCCGTCTCTCACGTAATACACACGCAAGGGATTACTGTTTACAAAAACCTATAGCCACAGCTTTTCTATTCAGATGGGCACAATACACTATGATACGCATCATCCCAAGGACAAAGTCCTGGTGACCTCAAATGCTTTATACATGCCAAATTGACCCTTATGCATTCGGGAGATTGTAAATATACCAGGAACCCAAGTCCATTCTTATAAAGTACACTGGTGCATAGTACAACTTGAACTGTGGCAGGGCGTATGGGGAATGTCTTAACCTTCAGCTGAAGTATCAAATAACCGTGGATGGTGACAAGGTGAAGTGATATTTGCATTTTCCGTCAGCTCTTTTCATTTTTATGACAATTTGGACACTTAGGCTTTAACACTTTGAAGCTCAGATGGATTTCAGAGATTATTTGGACATTTCTGAAAATCTGAAAAGCTCCAAATGACAAGAAATTTGCTCAAGGGTAGGCATTTCCGTCGAGTTCTTTTTGCTTTCTTTTTGTTTGCCTGATGAGTCTGTGTACCTGCAGGGAAATTGGCAAAACGTTCAACTCAAGATTTTAGGATAATTTTTAATCCTCGGAGCTTGTATCTGTTGGTTTGACAGAAAAAGGTCAAAAAGTGTAACAACTACTGGGTACTATTAAGAGAATAAAAGGTATGATTTGGGAACAGTACTCTCTATGACGAATGAAATTCCAAGGCGATACATGATTTTAAGTGGAAAGAATGAGGCGAGGCCGAGTTCTTCCACGCATAAATAATGGTGTCGCAGGTTTCAATTTGTTGTAAAGAGGAGTACCGGGTCCTAAAATCATACCTTTATCCTCATTCTTACACAGCTTTAACATTAAGGTTTCATCTTAAACCCAATTTTGCGAGACTTTACGGTTAAATACAAACAAGAAAGGACTGCCACCACCCAGTGGACAACAATCAAAACAACCCGTTTTTTTTGAACGCAACGGATCATGCTGCAACGGAGACGCAATGTTGGCAGACGCGCACGAACGTAGCCAAAACACAGTATGACACGAGCGCTTCACCTAAAAATAACCATCAATTACGGCAGCACGTACTACCTGGGTTCAATTCTCGAAGTGAACCCGGGCATCAGCCAATTGAAATTGCTTACCTTTTCACAGCTGCTTAAGAATTTACCATATTTGCACAATTATGACCAATAGCGTATTGTGGGGGCGTGATTCCCTGTTTATGTACGGTATGGTATGGGCAGCGTACATCAAGAAATATAGCCCCAGCAGGGAAAGAGCCGAGTGACCCTCAGAAAAATTTTGAGGGAAAATCAGAGAAAGGAAAATGATGGAAAAATTCTGAGAAAAAATAGGGGAAATTTAAAATTATGATATTCATGCAAATCAGCCCCTTTTCACGCTTTTGGCCTGGATTGGGGACACTTTACTTGCAATCGGACATATTTTGTACAGACTGGGAACTTGCCCCTTCCCTTAAGCTGTTACAAGCCTCTAAATATGTCAAATACGCTTAAAATTTTTTTTAAAAGTTCTGTTTATTTCAGTACTTTCTATTCATGAACATGATAATTCACTTAAATAACTTCATGCTTCATAAATGCCGATTGTTTCTAGGCCAAATAACTTTTACCCTTTGGGCAATTACAAGTGACCAGTATACTTGTTCAGACATATAAAAAAAAATAAATATATTCATTAAGAATGTTCAAAATTTGGCATTATCATCACCATATTCTTATCAGAATGCATTTGAAATTACAAATGAAGTGTCCAAACAAGCCTAGTCTTAGGTCAGTGGTAGAGAATGCTTTCCACATTGACCGCAGTTTGTGGGGAAAGCCATCTCAAAAGCCACTGACTTATGAGTTATAATGGATAGAGCATCTACCATGGTTAAAGTGTTAAATCAAACTCACCCAGCCTGCTTATACAGTCCTGACAGGCCATCTCATCTGGCGTATCCAATTACATGTGCAAATGGTGCTTAATGCACAAGAAAGTCATTCACAATGTCTGTTTCACAGGTCAGTGTGCTTTGAAATGCTTCTCGTGAGAAACCATTGCTTGCTGAAGAACCTATACCACTTGTAAAACATGTTCTTGATGGCATTAAAGGGCCATGGCCAATCACTAATAGCCTTGTCCCCAGAACCTCAGATCAGATTTTACCGGAAGTGGTCAAATGTTGGTTATCAGAAGAAAGCTAATTTTTCATTCACCCTGTGAAATCCTAGGGCTATAGGATGTTAGTTTGAAAGTTTGAGCACATTCAAACAGATTAAAATATAGGTGTTGATGAAAACTTACAGAGGGGTTTTGGTGGGAAGCGTCATTTCATCAGTTGACGTTTACACTTAATAGGACCATTCCCCCTGTAAGATAGGATTTTTTAAACAAATAGTAAATAGAGGCTCGGAGAAAACTGGCGAGCATTGAATTAAATAAAGACGAACAAATACACGGTCTCGAAACAGGTCACTCTCGCTATCTAAGCATGAGATTTACCACTCGACCACAGAGGACTGAGATGGACTGTGTTTATATGGAGACTAGAAAAATGAGCACTAATTGTATTTTCAGTTCTGATTTCAGGTTTCCCCCCCAGTGGCCGTAATTTTATATATTTAGGAAGGGGTGGGCCACCAATGTGCCATGATATTGTAGCAGAAACCCTATGATGTGGGCGAAACTCACAATGCAATGCACGGGAGGAAATCAAGTAAATGATACAAACCCGAGATAGAATTAGACAAACTGGCATGCCATTGAATTAAATAAAGATGAAAAAGACACGGTCGCGAACCTTGTCCTCTCGCTATCTAGGCGTGAGATTTTACCACTGGACAACAGGGACTGTGTTTATGTGGATACCCGTGGATTTTTGAACGAGCACTAATTAGA
>JAMKCH010022343.1:0-27337 GCA_023653785.1 Ophioderma brevispina | reverse complement strand
GTGTGTGTTAATATGCATCTTGATGCACCCCAAACAGTTGATTACCCCCCACCCCCCCATGTTAAGAAATGTGCCCATAGTAGAATTACGGGCTACATGCTATGACGTACTAACCTAGGCCTATAAGGGGCCGTCCCCTTGAATTTGAAGCATTTTTAAACAACGAGTACACTTGTCACATACGAGGTGAAGCTGCCAAATTTTTGATCACTGTGACGTAACACGTACGCTGCGATAGTGAGTCATAATGTCATGAGTAAAACATTGATCCAGCCTAGGCTAGGAACTGATTCGTTCTCAATATTGGCACCTAAAAGGCTAAAACTTCCGATGTCTACTTGCACAACTTCTTTAAATCGGCTCAGAATTGATCTCTCGAGTTATAGATTGATAGCTTAAAACGTTCCATACAACATTCCATTTAAATCGTGACTGACTCAAACAAGGCTCCCTTTATATGTAATGCATGACATCTGTAGGAATCCCAGTCACAATCACACCCACTAAATAACTCCCATAGACTTGTGTAACAAAATGACCTCTGACCAAACGTTGATTTCTCGGCTATAAAGCGACTGGTTACTTCAAAACTGAAATTTTTTTGGAAGATTAGCACCATACCATCGTCAACAAAATGAAAAAGTCATGATGAAGACTTTTTTTTAAGCTACAAGAGCATCGAAAGATTTGCATGTTTTCAAACGTTCACGCTATTGAGTGTTACTAGAAACTAAAGATTGGTACGTTTTCCCCAAACCTTCAGAAATTATACAAAAATGGCACGGACAAAATTTACGCAACGGCAAATGTTTGGTTATATCCACACATTGATTAATTTCCAATTTCATTAAAGACAACCTCATCAACATTTTCTGACTCTTCATTTAGTCAAGGGGCCAATTCGGACGCCAGCACTGTCTCAGCACTGACGTTTCGTCTGCTACACCTATTTTATTTAGTGGTGTGATTCCTATAGCTCCACATTTTGCAACTAGATGGAGAGAGACAACCAAGGTAAAGTTCCTGCCCACGGTGCATAACACATTGGCCTCCCTCAGCGGGACTCAAATTCACGACCCTTTGGGGATCATAAGAGGACATTGTATCTAATCTCAACCACCATTTGCCTATCACATCTGTTTGGAAGTCTCATTAATGTGACAAAACCAGAATAAAACAACATATCACGGCGACACACTTTTATAACAACTATTTGGAATATTATACCACTGACTTCATCCTGTGTAAATTAAGAAATTTCTTGTTGGCAACATATGATTTTTCCGTTAAAATCTAGTTTACATGTCTCTCTATGGAAAATGGGCATATAGAGGGCGCCAGGGCCGTAGCCATGGGGTTTGCGGGGGTGCAACACACCCCCCCCCCAAAAATGACAAAGGTCCGTTTATGATGTTGAAGGTCCTGCTTTGCCATGTTTAAGGTCCTGTTGCATTAAAAGTTGTCCTTCCGGGTTTGTGCATGGGTTATATGATGAACTAATCAGCTGTTAACCATCGCATTACGCATTGTCGTTTTTACTATACCGTTGTTTTTTTTCACGCTGCGACGAAATGTTTTTTCTTCACCCCCTCCCACCCCCCCCCCCCCACTTCAGAATTTGGATACAAACGCTGAAAAATTTTGGGTCACAAAACCGTCGAGCCGCAGCCGCCGAAATTTTTTTTTTGGTACGCAAAAAGTCCGCTTCTGGCAATCCGCACGCAGCCCCCCCCCCCCCCCCCGCATACTTCCTGGCTACGGCGGGATGGCGCTATAAAACATACAAATTATGAACCTTTGTAGGCCTATATATGCAAGTTTTCCGCAATGGATTTTTCTGATTTTTGCAGACTAAATATTAATAGCTCTTGCATATCCCTATTATATCAGTTGGCAAATTGTGTCACCACTGCATTATAATTGCTTTACAAATAAAGAGACCATTTGCATGGGTCAAACAGCTGTGCGTTGTATTTGTTCAAGCTCATGCCAAATGATTTCTGTCCAGGCAACGTCCATAATTACTAATTGGATTTCTGTGTAAATTGGACTCCAAAATAATTTGTCATCTTCATATATTTCCCTTTGCAAATATTGTCCTTCATCATCTGCTTTTGAAATGTCACCATTTTTTGAGAAATAAACTCTGTCCATGATGGCACAGTAATCCGAGAACCTGTTGGCTACATTTCTTCATACTTACTCCTCAACATTGAGACCTTGGTTTCCTAGCACTAGTTACACAGGCTGTCTAAAGATATCTGAGAGAATAGAAAGGCGGGCAAAGACAAAAATCGTGCTTTTCATATTAATCAGCAATATTGGTTTTAGGCAAGAGAATTAGAGCACTATTTTTTAGGGGGATGGCAAAAAATATTATATTTGTCAATAGACATGTTGTCTCAATCAAGGTTTTAAATAGGCTCTAAATGCAGAAGATGTAATAGAGGATAGTCCCATACCTGAACATCCAATTTGGAAACCGACAGCAAGGCCAATTTTTGCATAGCATCTGGTGACGCCCTCTGGACATATTTTCTTATGCATTTTTATGGTACAGACCCTTTCTCTCTCAAAAAAAATTGGTACCTAAAACTGTGTTTGATGTCGTTCTAAAATACCGTTATCATTTAACACTTCTATCTTAGAGATTTTTTTTTTTTAAATTTCCGAACTTTTTTATTTATGGCCAAAAAATCTGTAAATCCGTAAATTTCGGGAAGAGTTGCATCTCTGTATATGGAATAAAGATAAAATTTTCATATTCAATTTTGTGGGGTAAAAGAGCAAAACTCAATTTGTAGTCTGCTAGGACAATAGAACTAATACGAGTATCCGTCGGTACAACTAATTTTGCCGGAATGTGGCGAACGTCGTGTTCCCCGAACTTCGCGTTACACATTTCATTGGAAATGGGGGCGTTTTAAATAATCCGTGAACCCAAGACAAAGCGGCCACCATAAGTGCGTTACTAATGCTTTACTCTTCATTTCCAATGGTATGAACAAGTACTGCATTCGTAACAAAAATGTTTACAAAAGTTTTAATGTTTATTAAAAAAACACATCTTAATAACCCAGTACATGCAACAGATGAATTATATATGTACACAACAGCTCAGATACACGTGTGAGCTAAAGGTCTTAACCAGATTTGATGGACCGCACTTAACAATATATCATTTTCCCAACTTTTCCAAAAATCAAAATCAATTAAGCTTCCTTTCTCAAAATCAGTTTATAAAATAAAAAATTAGATTTATTTCATTGGCCATAACATTTGTTTTTGAAATAATCTCGCCACAAATAATAACTTTAATTCCGTGTGCTTTATTCGTAGTTTGATGTCAATAATATTTTATTTATGTGCATTAGTCTAGAAACACCGCCCTAGGCAAACGCACGGGCCGTGGGCAGTGCTGGGCCCGCTTGGCAAGTTGGGGCTTGCTTTGTGTGGTGTGGGCATCGTCTTCCATCCGAAGTTAAACTCCGTTGCCATGGCAGCGTGGATCTTCTTTGTTCTTAATATAGCTTAGCGCAGGGCTTTTATGACGACTGCGATCGGGGAATTTCTGAGAAATATTTTGATGTGAGCAGATTGTTTTGTCATGGTTCGTGTTCAACATCATGGAAATACATGATATAGTCCATTGTGAATGTGCCAGGAAGAGGTTTCGAGTTAGCCGAACTTCGTGTTAATTTGTTCGCGTTAACCGCAAAGGTTTGTACACAAGTAATCTGGTTTCAAACGTGAATGCTTGTCTACCACTTGTTTAAGCGAAGTTACGGGTTATGCGGGTTCGTGTTAACGAGTTTTGCTACTGTATTAACGATACCCCTACCCAATTACAACATATATTTTTCTCTCTTTCATACGAAGGACCATCTCCAACTTACTTTAATTCCTAAATTTTTGTTTGATTCCGACATACCATTTTAACGTGAGTGGTTTTGTGTGTATTACAATTGCCCATAGAGTGCTGCATGATCTATTTTCTGGTTACTGTAAACAAACCATATTTTAGTCTGTATCATAATGGAAAAGAAGTCAGTCAAAATATTTTGCAGATGAGTTAAGAAAAATATATGGTTTCTAATGGTACCATAATCTCAGAATTGATGGAGTGAAAGGTGGGAACGAGGCTGAGGATTGGGTAGTGCCTCTTTAATATATGCATTTTAATTATTTAAACAAAAGACAATTAAACAACTCAAAACAAGTAAATTACAAGTTTTATTGCAGCTCACACTCAAGATATTCAGAGCTTTCATTTGTGCCAGGTCTAGGAATCTGGTGAAAGTTATTGTAACTGTAAGAAAATTGGATACAAAAATAAGGGTTTTGTCCCTACTTCCAAACAAAATATTGAAATTTAACTTTTATTCCATGTTAGGTCTAAATAAAAAGTTATTATTGCTATTGGAAAATTCTATCAACCTTTTTACATTTTGACAAAAATAATGCACTATTATTTTGGAACTGGGTTTAGGCAAGGGCAAAATGCACTACAGAAGAATTTTCATCTTGCTTGTTAAAAAAGTTTTCAAACATGCTGGGGGACAGCAGAATTGGGCTACACCAGTGCAAAGTTAAGGTTAAAGAAACTCCATTCACTGTACTTGAAGAGCTTAGATGCTAACGTGCTAAGTCCAATGGATATTAACATTGATATTTTTATTGGGAAGTTATTGCACTTATAAAAGTATAACTTTTGGCATTTATATGACATTCATTCATATCTGCTTCAGTTGGAGAGATATTACACACTTCAATTTTCAGCATTGCCCAGAAAACGTGAATTAAAATGAGTGAAGTAACCAAAACCAAAAATCTTTTGAAAATGCCCAAATTTAAGGAAACTACTATTTAGTGAAATAATTCAAAATATCTCTAAAAATATCTTTAACTAAAAGAATGTGGCGTTCTTGCCACTTGCCGTCTTCATGTACTGGTGAATGTGTGTGGGAGGAAGGCATGTTTGAAAGTTACCATGTAGTGAACATGGCTTACTTGTGATGGTGCAAAAAACAAGCAAGCATCTGATGCCAGGGATCGGAAGAGAAATTCCTCTGCAGCTCTTCTAAGTTGCTCAGGATCGCTAAGAGAAGGGTACCTTGTCTGTAGTTAAGAAACGAGAACAAATCAGTGAGAATTAGCGGTAATGCATCCTATTTGGACATATTAGTTATAAATACTCTGAGGTACTGTAATAATCTTAAAAGTTAATATTTCCCTAGAGATGTGCATGCAAGCGTTGCAAAAAAATGTGTGCTTGGCCTGACTTGAACCGGAAACCTCCGTAATACTAGCACGGCGCTCTTACCAATTAGGCTAACAAGCCAGGGTTGATAGAGGAGCGATAGGTATCATCTATAGGTGTTAGGTCCGAAAGGTGTCCATCACTTTCGTAGTGGATACCATCAGATCGGTACATTTACATATGCAATTTATATTTGTTTTGAAATTGTTAATTACTTTATTTCTCCAGGTAGACAAGGATGAATATCCTTTCGGACCTAATGCATATAGATGATATCTATCGCTCCTCTAACCACCCTATATTGGTAAGAGCACCATGCTAGTAATACAGAGGTTGCCGGTTTGAGTCCGGCCTAGCGCACATTCCC
Organism: Ophioderma brevispina; assembly: GCA_023653785.1. NCBI lineage: Eukaryota > Metazoa > Echinodermata > Ophiuroidea > Amphilepidida > Ophiodermatidae > Ophioderma > Ophioderma brevispina. The sequence continues at coordinate 21,710 of JAMKCH010022343.1, read as the reverse complement.
CCCCCAACAACACTGGGGGGGGGGACACTGGGGGGGATTGGCCATCTCCAGGGAAAGATTAATAAATATCCATCCTTGTCTAACTGGAGAAGTAGTTAAAAAATTCAAATCTTTTAAAGCATTCAAAATGCTTCCAAGGCCATTCTTCCATATGTCGGCTTACAGTCATGTATATGGTGGCTATTTTCAGCCAATTTTGATCACAGTTAAAATGATAAACATAATAATAATAATAGCAGAGATTTATATAGCGCCTTATGCTATTGGCCTCTAAGCGCTTTCACAAATGGTCGCTGATCACTGTGGCCCAACCATTCCATAAACCATTTAGCATCATTTCAAGGGATGCAGCAGATCGGGATCAGCGCTTTCCCTTATCAGCAAACATACATCGAGATAACCATCGCAGCCGGGATCAGCTTCCCAAATATCGCATGGGTAAATCGGGGCAACCAAGCGGTTAATTTCTTGTCCATGGAAATTACAAGATAGCTGAATCTCACAGGGCTCGAAACGCACGCCTATACGCACGCCTATACGCATTAATGAGCATACACTGGAGTCGAGCGCTTACCTGATTGAGCTGTCTTGTCCGCTTAATTGCAAGATCTTAAAAATGTTGGAGTACCTCTTACATCAGTAATACCTTTGTCCCCAGGACCCTAGATTTACTGAAGTGTTCAAAATATTGGTTTCTGAAAGATAAAGGCTGATTCAGAGATTTTCCATTGAGGGCGCACTCAATTTTCAAACAAATCATTTTTTTGCATATATACAATGCTTGTCCATACACTAAATTCATTGTGTGAAATAACTAAGCTCAAATCGAAGTCCTTCATATGGAAAAACTTTGTTATCGAATTCCGAATCCAGAATTTTTGTTATACACAGTATCCTATGGCACTGTTATACTGTGCATAAATGTTTACTGCATGAAAACAAAAAAATCTGATTCATTTCTAACTTTGAAATTAAGCATTTTAGATGACTATCTTTAGTTCTAGAAGAATATTTTTAATTACTACACAAAAAATTACATTTTAAAATCTCTGAGTCAGCCTTTAATATCAATTGACTTTTTCACTTAAAACATCCAAATCAAACCTTTTAGCCCAAGATTTCAGAGGGTAAAAATAAGAAAAATAGAACATTTCTTCAGACACCAAAATTTTGACCACTTCCATTAAACTCAGGAGATCCTGAGACGAGGCTATTAGGGGCCATGGACCTTTAAATTTGAGGCTTGAACCATCACAATTTTCTACAGTAACCTCTGCACACCACCAACCACATAACTGAGGCCATACCAGGGGGAGGAAGGCCCCCAAATTCCAAAAAAGCCCCTAAAAAGAGCTATAAAAAGGCCAAAAAATTTGGGGCTGTTTGCGCTTTTTACCCCAAAAATGGTTCAAAAAGGTTCACTTCTGCCAAATTTGCAGAATTTGGGGAAAAGTCCCCTTTAAAAAAATCACCCCCCTAAAAAATCCTGGTTATGGGCCTGCCACACAAGAATTGAGGTAAATTGTTAATAATTCAAACCCTACAGATGGTTGCAGGAGATTGAATTTCACATGAATGTGATGGAAGCAGGATGTGACAGTTAATCTAATTAAAATAAACTGGTACGTCCCTGGGAAACCTTCCTCACACAAGGCCAGAAAATAAAGGAAAGGTTTGTTCCAAAGCTCCTGGGACATTTTTTTTGGCATCAATACAAACAAAAAGTTACAAAAACCTAAAATAAACAGTACACCCAGAAGCTTTGATGCAATTTGCTAGCAGCAAAACCATGCATGCAGTGAAAAGATGTGCTAAAGTCTAACACTTGAGGTCTGTTCATACCTCGCTGCACTGTCCGTTGCGGTACCGATATATTGATCGCTTTCTGCCACAACTCAATGCAACTTGCGGCAAAGCCAGTTAAAATTAAGGATTAACCGATCCAGGGTTTCCTCTGCCGATCCGATGGCCAATATATTTTTTGAAGTATCGGCCGATCCACCGATCCGATCCGATGATTTGCCCCATATAGCAAAGATCGCACTGGGTTCAAATTTTTAAACTTAGGAATTGGCGAAGATATTATAATTAACAAATCTGTATGGTCCACATTTGCTACAAGTTCCAAGGAATTTTTGAGGATAAGGTTAACTTTTTGAGCAACTCTCGTCTCGTGTTTCTACTTAAAACTGGTAAAATGCCCATTATACTTTGTCCCTTCCTTTCATTTAATACATCGGCTGAGAATCAACAGGCTCTGACATATTTTTTGCCGATCCGATTTTTGCAGATTTTTGAAACTCGGGCCCCCGATCTGATGTCTAATACAAAAACCGGTTAATCTCTAAAATAAATTAACGATGCGGTAGTGTTGAGAGACACGCAGTTTCGGCAACGCAACTCACTGCCACACAGATGCATTATGACCACCCGAACCTTAATCAAGTGCCCTGACAAATTTGGCATCTTACAGGACGACCATTATTAAATTGACAGCTAATTTTGGGCGGGAATGGCTGGTTGGACATCGTCCATTGCAGAAGATTGGCACATCAACATTTGATATTTGCCTATCCTGATTTGTGGGGTACAAAATGCCCAAAATGGGATTGAAAAAAGCATAATGTATTTGAATCTCAACCTCTTGATAGCTTTGGAACAAACTTTTTTTTTTGGTCTAACATACATCACACCATGATGCAATCTAATGGGAAATAACCAAATAATGATTAATTGCATTCATGTCTGCTAGGACTGTTCCACAACGGGCAAATTTTATTCTGTGACGGTACCCTTTATATTCAACACATTTCCTCAGATTTGCCAGACTGGATGCTAATTAAGGAAATGAAGAGGGTTCGGGATAATGTATATTAAAGAAATCTTCATTTATACTAGATTCTTGAAATCTTTCTCCTGTAGTTTTAATAGTATCAGGCATTGTTACACAACCCTCAGAATGGTATCCTGAATAACAGAGTACAGACTCACAAAATCCCAACACTAAAATATTTTTACATCCTTAATGGACCAATTCCACCCAGCTGAGTTTGCAATTAATCAATTGTTACTAACACATAGGTATTTCCTTTTAACTCCTAGCTGGATGAGTGGTTAGGAGTGTGAGAGTTAAGGTACATTTAGTGATCTAGCACCTCATTTTTGTTTTATGGGGTTTTTCACTAGATATCATTTTGGTTACAGAGCATTTTTTTGGCAAGCAAATGTTGATTGCTATCCCCTTAAAGAAATCTCACTATGGAATTGTGACTACATTATTCATTTGAATCACGCATGACCATATGCAACATACATGCACAAAACATTATTTATCCGGGGAACCAGAAAAATTCAAGCTATATATAGAACCCCACCCCAATTTGTGATTTAGCTGGCAACAAGTAAAAAACAGCATAACAACAGTAATGAAAAAGCATGTACTAAAATAATAATATTTATTTCTTATATAGCCCATTACATATAAAATCTCAATGCGCTTTAAATATATAAAAACCAAAATAGACGATGTAACGTCTAGATGCTCTTTATGTCTACGGTTGAATCCAAAAGAAGTGCAACCAATTCAAAATGACATACGATTCCATTTTAAAAACAAAGTAGATTGGTTACAGGTTTCAACTAGAATTTCGACTGGGTTGAGCAGTCTTTGTAGTTATCGTACAAGACACTTAAAATGACACTAACCTTTGATATCAATCATAAGCCTATAATGTCAAATGGATTATGTACTGTTAATTGAAAATTAAGTTGATGCAGACCAGGAGCTCATGACCCAGTATCAATTCAGCTGCCTTCTCTTGGTCTTGGGGAAGATTGCCACAGAACTGCATGATGGACCCGTTGAATTCTTCCACCTTGCAAGCTAGATAGACACACGTCAACCGGAGCAGAGAAAAGGGATATCATAATCTTTAGTTATATTAATGCAATTTTTGTACTCTACATTTTATGTGCTCTTTAAAGCAGTCATCAGATTTTCTGTTGCAAATGCCCCGCCATCCCTTAATTGTTTTTGCTTGAGAACCCGGTTGAGATTTTGGTATGTTTTGGGATTGTTTTGATGAAATAAAATACAGCATTCACCGAATGCAGGTCTTTTTTAAATATATCATATCTGTTGCTATGATAGAGGTATATTTGTGTGAATCCAATTTGTTTGTATTGCTTTTCTGTAATGACTTGTGTGTCTAAATGTTTACTTGCGTCTAATTTAAACCAAAAAGAAAAGTTCACACAAGTCATACCTCTGTTAACTTGTACGGCACTGCTAAAACAAGAGGTGGGGGGGGTCCTGAAAATCTAAAGTCTTGCATGATTACTTAATGGCATCAGGAAGACTGCGAGAGTATTTGACCCCTAAACCACAGGTCAAAGCAAGAGATCATCACTGACCTTGGTAATCTTTCACTGTAAAACCAAATATAAATTATATCCGTAAATTCTGCCTGATGCTATCTGTAGGAAAGCGATGGACACCTTTGGAATTTTTTAACATCTATAGATATAATCTATCGCTCCTCTGCCAACCCAGGCTTGATAGCTCGTGGCAGAGTGGCGTTTAGTAATACGGAGGTGCCGGTTCGAATCATGCCAATACTCTAGTCGCTCATGTTGGTTGTGTATGCAGTATATGTGCAGAGCTAAACTTTAGGATCCACTAATTGAAGGTCCCGAACAATTGGTTGGTAACATAATCCCCCTGACGCCGAAAAGCTTTGAAATGGCACGCCCTTTTTGAGGGGTCACGCCCTCTTTGAGCGAAGTACTACTGAATTATCTACAGAACACTGACATGAGGTTGAGAGACCACTAAAAATGTGCGGAATGCCCACATTATGGGGGGGTCAGAAATAGAAATACATTTTTTTTTTATGATCCAAAGGTCAATGTTTTGATGTAAATATAGGTAAAAAAAAATGATTTCAACATATCGCACACTATACAATTATGAATGAATTCATAAGGTTTTCATGCAAAAACAGGAAGGGAGTTCACATACACCTGGATTTCGCTCAACTCTCCTCAGAGACAATTTGTTAGGGTAACTAAGGGGAGGTCACGAACAGATTATCATATTTCTTTCCGTTCTCAAACGGCAGCCGAAAAAATGTGGTGACCTTGAGCAAAATGGGTAATATTAGGTGAAAACCGTGCATTTGTAAGTGATGTTATAACAGTGTATTGCTCCACAACTCAATCAGTTATGACGTTATATTGCCAAGGCTATGACCCTTGGATTTTAACGGGAGATATAATAGCAGTTAATGTTATCCTTCGGTTTTCATGGGGGGGGGGTCAATGGCCCACGTAAAGGAAATATATGTTTTCCAACTTGGGGACCTAAGTTAATGTTAAGTTAAAATCCCTTCAGCAGCAAGACTAAATGCTATGAAGGGTCTTTAAATGATCTAAATCACTAACGATGCTTGTGACCAGGAAACAGGCAAAAATGAAGATCCCCCCCCCCCCCCCCCCCGGATGCATGAACAAGGTCACATAAAGATAACATGAACTTTATCGGCACGCCGCGTGGTGGGGAATAGCGCCTTTAGTCTACTTCTACCGTATAGTTTTCATTTTGAGGGCCTAATGGCAAAGGTAAAAGCTGCTGCCCCCCCCCACACACACCACACAATAAATCGAGAAGGGGACCAAAAGGGGAAGGAAAAAAGGAAGAGAAAAGAAAAAAAGAGGGAAGAGCGAAAAGGTAAAGAGAAAAAAGAAGGAAATAGGAAGAAGAGAATGGGCAAAGTAGAGAAGAGAAAGGTGGGAAAGAAGAGAAAGAGGAAGGGGAAAGACGGAAAAGAAGGAAAAAGGGAAAATTTGTGCTCTGAAAACTAATTTTAGCTTCTAAACATGGCAAAACCCAGGTCCCTATGGAGCTCAGCCCCTAGGACCCCACCCCTCGTACATTAATATCCCTCATGGAAGGAACAATAAATCAGGGCAAATCTCTTGGCCCCCCCCCCCCCCCACCCCCCCCCCCCCCCCGAGTCATGTCTGGCTACGCCACTGCCGAACGGACAGTAATGAATATCATTGCAATTTATGATATTATGATATAATTATAAAAATATTATAATATTTAGTATAAATTCAAATGCAACTTGTTGGGCATGGCAATCTTTGACATTTTGCCTGTTTCATGGTCACAGGGCATGCAGTTAGGCTTTTAAATCTTTAACGACCCTCAGCAGCACTTTAACTCGCTATTAGGTCCCTATAGAATGGATAAAAATAATATTTCCACTTTACGATGGGGACTCCCCCAAAATCCCCATTTTTGACCCCTCCCAATTTAAAACGAAAGGAGTAACATTAAAATGTTGATTAATCCCAGTTGAGATCTACATGGTCAATAGTTCGGTGCAATACAAGAAGGCATAAAATGTCTAAAAATGATTGAGTTTGGAGCAAATTACACTGTTCTAACGGCACTTAAAATGCACGGGTGTCACCGATATTACCCAATTTTGCTCAAGGTCACAATATTTTTTTTAGGCGAGCCGTTTGAGACGGAAAGGAATAGGAATCTTTCTGTTCAGTGACCTACCTTAGTTACCTAAACAATTATCCCTGAGGGGAGTGAGAGCAAAATCCAAGGTGTAAGGTGAACTCCATTCCGTGTTGGCACGAAAACATTATGAATTCATTCATAATTGTCTAGGCTGCGATAGGTGATAATCACTTTGGCGACAAGTATCTTAAAACCTTTGACTTTCGGATACATAAAAATGTATTACTGACCCCCCATAAATATGGACATCGCACATTTGGAGTGGTCTCTCAACCTTTTAGTTCCAACGGTTCTGTAGATACGTCAGTAGTACTTGCTCAATAGGGGATGTGCCCCCCAAAAAATGGGGCGTGGCCAATTCAGCATTTTCGGCGTCAGTGGGGGAATGAGTTACCAACCAAATATTTTCCAGACCTTCAATTAGTGGATTTCCTGAAGAGTTTAGCTCTGGAATTATAATATACAAAAACCACCATGAGCTACTAGAGTACAAGCGCATATGGCTTTTTTTTCCACACTTGGCTGTGCGGGTACCTCCAGTGAAAGATAATAAATATTAATCCTTGTTACCTGGAGAACTTAAGTAGTTAAAATTTTTTATGTGTTGTAAAGGAATGGATATTTTCTTATTCAAAACTTTGGAGATGCGATTAACACCATCTAGGGTTATTGCTAAATTTTCTAATGATGAAAACGGGAAGAGGACGAGGTCATATATGGGAGCCCATTTTTTGGGGGCAAAAAAAACACCAACATCTAGAGGAGTGCCAAATCGTGTGAATGAAACACAAGTTTTCAATGGAATGAATTGGCCATGAAGGACGAGGTTAGACACGTTTGGGTTTTTATTCCGTATGAAATGCCGTTTCAACACGATTTTTGCACTCCACACCTCTCCAAGACTGACACACACCAAAACACCATATTGATTTGTGGTTGCACTCTGTATTACTGTAATTTCTTTCATATTTTTTTTGGGGGGCGAGTTGATCAGGCTTGGCCGTCGTCATTGAAGAAAGTAGTACAGAAATGTTCAAGTTCCTTTGCAATACTCACATTATACACTTTGGATGATAATCCATGGTAGAATTATTCAGATAGAATCTCTTAAAATATGTACATGATGTCCCCGATTGGATATAGAACAAAAAAAAAAACAAAGTTAATGAAAAAAGGATGTCCTATAGTACTAGTAGAAAAATTACACAATTGTGAGTTAAAGTTGTGATAGTGACATGATCCGACAAACCCCGTTCCCAACATTACTCAATTAAATTAAGATTTTGGTATCAAAAGAATGTAAATTCATCTCATGACCCCATTGAATTTTGATGTTATGAACAAAAACATCTCCAAATATAGTCAAACCACATTACACACTGTCCCATGGGCCGATTAGTGAAATTTTCGGTTTCTATTATCTTAAAACGCGGGACCAATGACTAAAAATTTGTAAATCATCTGTTTTGAGGGAGTTTTCCATGTGAGGGATGAAAACATCTGATGAAAAATCAGACTGTGCTTGGGTCACCCACCTTTAAAAAATACTTTTTTTTGGAAATATTAATGTTAAAACCATGTCACTGTTAAGAATAAGTACATTAAGGTTGGTGACCAGATTGATAACATTGTCCACCCACTTTTTTAGTTAGTTAGTTAACCAACGTTGTAATCCGGTTTTGGTCCGCGCTAAAAGGGGCGTTGGAGGATACACCTCATACTAGCAATACTGCTGTGTGGTGAGGATTCATTGGAGCTGAGATTGGGATTTGGTTCGAAAGAACAGTTGTTTACCATTCCCCAGTGAAACTTAGGCTCAGGAACTGTTTCTTTGAGTTATGAACAACAAATCGTTTCAAATGTGGCCAATTTGTACACATTTTGTGTTTCTAAGATCCAAACAGCTACAATCCGGGGAAATATGGTTAGAAAAAGCCACGTTCTTCTTTGAAAAAATGTTCCCCTCCTCTCCCATTCAATGTTGAGCCACCTAATGTACTCAACATCCTTGTCACTGCTCCAACATGATTGATAGGGGGTGGGGAAGGTAGGTTTGAGAGACAAGTTTCTCGCCTTCATTTAAAACATTGCACATCCAAAACACTACATTGTATAAAATAGACGCCTATTCAAATGAGTGATTAGTGTTTCTAAACAACTTTTTTCCGGATTGTCTGGCGAAAATGCAAAAATATTCATTTAATTTTAGTGGTGGTGGTCATACTTTGTATTGCTACAGATATTTAAAACCCCAAATTTCAGCAAGTACTAATAATACCTTCTGCATTTTATCCAGAAGGATTGTTACCAAATATGGACTCTTTAGGGAAATGGTCACTGAAAATAATATCAGTGTTGAATTATACCAGGTTTAGCCTGATTGTCACGGTAGAATCGGAAGAATTTTTAAAAAGTTTTAACTTAAAAGACTTAATTTGTAATTTGTTTCATCTAGTTGGCGTGTGAGTCTTATGATTGCAATTGTTCTAGAGTCATAACATTTTTCTTAATTAGGGGTAGGTCACTTGTTATAAGTGCCGAATGTGACATGCGTGGAATACTGCAAAAACGTAGACAAACCCCGAAGTTCTATGAATGCCGCAAAACACAGGACAACCTTGCGATTTTTCATCAATTATCAAGAGAGACTTTACAGGAGCATGCACCACCGGCCATATAAGAAAGAGAAGAGCAAGAAACTAAAGACAGTTTGCAATGAGTGCTATTTTATTCAATGAAATTAGTATTTAGGCTTATTATATTAATGAAATAATTTCTATACATTGAAGGAAAAAAATGACAAAAATAATAAATTACTGATATCACCTTTGGGAATTCATTGCAAACAGACATACTGTACTCATGCATATATACACACACACTGATATTAATATTACTGAAATAATTTCTATACATTGAAGGAAAAAAATGACAAAAATAATAAATTACTGATATCACCTTTGGGAATTCATTGCAAACAGACATACTGTACTCATGCATGCATATATACACACACTCACTCGCTCACTCGTTTGCTCACTCTTTTTACATACCAAAAATATTACAAAATAAGGCATTAGCAGGGCTCGAACCCATGATAGTTTATTCTTGAGTCTGATTCTTATCCGCTTAGCCTACTTGCAACTCTGTTGATTTTGGATCGTGGAATGTACACTTTACAATTAAGTTTAAAACGGTAAAGTGTTGAACAATTTACCATAGAAATTGATCTAATATTTCATGATTTTAACTATGACAAACATGTTCCCATATTAACTGAGATAAATGATGACTGGGGCGATGAAATCATCCCGATTTATGCTTAAGAATGTAAAGTTTAGGCGTTTTCACAACAGTTTACCATTGGAAAGGTGGAAAAAAGAGCAACCATGACTAAATCTTTTAAACTGATGCGGTAAAATGTACAAAGAACGCACGTTTCAATCTGGTAAATTGCAAACAATTTACCATTAGCCTCATTGTAGTGTCACAGTTCTATAACCTTAGCACATAACAGTGAACTGTGTCTGTGGCAAAGATGATCACAATGTATGCAATGCGATGTATGTTTAAAAGTCCCGGGGTGTAATAGTTAAGCTAAATGGCTTAGCGGTAATTCTGTCAGACTTACAAGCAAATGAAAACGTGTCGTGAGTTCGAGCCTCTCTCATTCCTTTTTTTTTTAATTTAATTTTTAATATAAGATTTTGTAAGAGGGTCATGCTCAAGGTGTAACTTTTGATTTATGTTATTAACGTTAATCACTGCAGTGCCCTTATCGTTCTTATAGGCCCAAAAATACACTAATTGAATTATTTGTGACCTGTCCCTAAGCCAAGCAAGATATTATGTAATCAAACACGGACATCAAAGCAACTTTTCTTGTGTGCAATTGTGCAAAATTTGGTGTTAATATCTTTATCCGTTTTCATTTTATGGTCAAAAAATGGAATTTATATGATTTTTTTTTTGATTTCGCGCACACAATCCGGGAAAATATGGTTAGAACATAATGCACGTCTCTTTGAAAAATGTTCCCCCCCTCTCCCCTATTCAATGTTGAGCCACCTCATGTACTCAACATCCTTGTCACTTCCCCTCCCAACATTGATTGATAGGGGGTGGGGAAGGGTAGGTTTGAGAGACAAGTTCTCGCCTTCATTTAAAACTTGACATCAGTCCAAAACAACTACATTGTAAAATAGACGCATATTTCAACACTGAGTGATTAGTGTTCTAACAACTTTTTTCCCGGATTGTAGACTGATTTTACTCAGAGTTTGCAATCAGATGTTTTTTATGATACGCCTGCATGTGAAGGAGAAGAAAACATGAAAAAATCTGCTTTTGAATTGGACCCAGGGCTGGAAAAAATACAAATTTCGTGGGAACAAAATCAAAATTTCCTTCCAAGATTGTATATTTCTTTATTGAAGGACAAATATTTCCCTCCAAATAGCAAAATTTCCTGGGAATGTGGTTTCCGAGGTCCCCACTTTTTCCAGCCATGTGGACTTCATAGTCCATTTTGAATACAAGGTTGTCAAATTTGGTGAAAAAAAATGAAAAAAGAAATCATCTTTCAGCTGGTTTAAACCTACCTGCACAGCTGGGGGCATGGGTGGGTCAAACTTCCTGCAGAAATCCCTCAGTAAATGTTCATAATGTCTGCATAGGACCCTCTCTTCCTCTTCTGTCAAGAAATAACTGTCTGTGTCTTTACCCTAGGTAGCAGAAATGAAAAGTAAAGGTCACCTGTGTTTTTGAAAGACCCACTATCAGTGATTTTCCCGAAAGATAAAAACATATTTAAAATTTGTAGGAATAGCTTAAATGTGAAGGATGAGTCTGTAGGACTCCCATTAGGTATATTTTCCAACTGAAAAGTTGACAGAAAATGAAGAAATCAGCAATGTTCAGAGATATGAATCCCCATTCAATTACACATTGTAGTAATTGTCCGTACGGACAGTAATGACTAAAATATCCAATTTTGTCGTTATTAGGTTACTTCTAGACTTACCACTTGCAGGATATGTTAAGATATCTATACTTGTTAAAAAAATGCAAAAATCTGATTTTGATGATTTTTTTCGATTTTCTGATTTAGCAAATCACTGATAGTGCCTTTAAACTCGACAAAATCTATCATCTATCTAGTGGCCGCAGCGAAGATGCTGTTCACCATGTAGCGCCAAATGTCCCTGTCCGTTATGAAGTTGGGATATCAGATGGATCCTGCTGGATGTCTCGAGCAATCACATCAATGTAGTTACAGGGGAGACGACCCCTATTTGGGCATGTTAACCTCCAACATGTGATGTCTGCGAGTACTTGATCAATCGCACGGTAACAGTAACCGGCAAATCATGCTCGGCATTTGGCAACAGAAGATGAAATTGAAGGGATATCTCCATAAATCTGTGCTTTGGTCATATGCTCATGCCAGGATATGTTTTGTAATAGCATAAGAAGTCTAGTGTAGGTACCATCCCAGAGGGTGTTTTGAATCAATCCCATGATGCACAGCAATGTGCCTATACCGTACTGTACTAAACAAATGTCAGTACTTAGGGATAAAAAGTGTTCCAAAAGTTTAAGAACCACAAGACATTTCACAATCATGCAAAAAATTCCCTAAGTACTAACGCTTTGTGGTCTAAAATGAGCATTAAAGTAAGGGTTTTTTTATGTGTTAAGAATAGGATTTTTATGTGATCACATGACCCTATTGAGGTGAAATTTCCCAAAACTGGTGCATTGTGGGATTAACTCAAAACACCCTCTGGTACCATCCAGTCTATCATGTAGCTGTTTCTTCATGATCCAGGTCTCAGATCCATATAACAGGTTACTCTTTACACAGGCTCTATTAAAGAACTTCAGCTTAGTTGAATTGGAGATACCAGATTGCCATAAATGGTGCAATTTATTGCAGACATTCCAAGTCTTTCTTGCTGTTGGCAACATAGGACCCTAGGTGTTTGAAAGCCCCAGACCTCTTTGAGTTGGGTACCTTCTTTAGTGCAGATAGGTTGATAATTATCATCCTCATTGACTCATATATTCCGTCTTCTGGGCATTTAGGGCAAACTTTGTCTGCAGCATTCTCAGGTAATGTTAGCCTTGTGCACTATGTATCAGATCGTCTGTTAGAGCTAGATTATCTGCATAGTCAAGGGTCTGTGAGATGCTAACTTTGGTGACATCTAGAAATGCTGGGGTTTTTTATGGGCGATTCCATTGTCGTGCATGAAGTCAGGACTGCTGAGGATGTAATCAAACATGATTACAAAGATAAAGAGCAAGAGTTATCTCCTTGGAGGATTCCCAGTAGTTGTTAACGAAATCCTTTATGGGGCCCACCCGGCTTGCACAAAACTAGATGGGTTTATCATACATGATGGCAATTGCTTTGAACCAGTCTTTATCTGGCACCGTAGTTGGTGTGAGAATTGCAGCATTACATCCCTGTTGCCGCTGTCAAACTCCACACAATACCAGTTTTCTAATACAATTTTACATGAGTATATCAATGCATTTGGACATGTGGTTGGCCAGACCAGTGGATCTGATAATATATCTATTTGTGGTAAAGGGTCCTTAATGGACCATTAATGAGTCAGAAATCAATCAAATACTTCTTTAACCACAGGTTTTATGATGCAATGAGCTACAATCGTGGAAACAAGTTCTGTACACTTTTCTTCCCGCACAGTAAAATCGTCCTCCCCCCCCCCCTCCCCCCCCGAAACCAAGTTGAAACCCGATTGTGTACAGTGTGCCTAACATACTCAACATTATTGGGTGGGGGAAGGGGAGGTTTTAGGATTAGCAAAGCGTCAGTCAAGCCTTGAGACCAAAAGTTCAATTTTGTATCTTCAAAAATGCTCGAATTATTCAATGTAAAGAGAAAATTTCCACAAGTGTGCCAAACTACTTTTGACCAAGATTTTAATGCATCGAAGTTGCCCTGAATGTAAGGTGAACGATTTGTTTACAACCAATATTTGCTAAATATAGATTTTTTAAAATGCAAAAGCAACATTTTGTCCCCTCAACATAACTTTAGTATCCTCCACTTACTCACCCCCCACCACACCCATTCTCATCTCTCTCTACCCTGCGTCCCTCCCTTCTCATCTCTAACTCCCTCCCTTCTCTCTCTCTTCCATGCCATTCCCTTCCCTCTTCAACCCCCCTCCTTCCTTGTTCCCCCTCTTTCCCTCTTCCCCTTCTCGTCGCTCTTCAACCCCTCTCCATTTCATTCCCTCTCTTCCTATCCCTCTTTTCTCTCTCTCTCACGCCCCAAGTGCCTACCTAACTTTTTTTTAGACAAGACAAAAATGCATTCCCCACAAAAGTGCAATTGAGAATATCAGCATCTGGCACAAGCAGAGTACAATTAAATTGCATATTAAATAAAATAATTTGTTTCAGACAGAATGCGTTTTGGTTTTTTTAATTATGGTTGAAATTGAAATTTGAACTAATACCATAGTCATAATACTGTTATAGTAAACCTATATAACCCACCATGATACAATACAATGAAATTCCTTTTTGGGCATTGAATGTCCTGCATTTACATGCATGTACTAAACATTAAAAATAGTCAATAAAAGTCCAATTTGATACATGAGTTACAGCCTCACAGGATAGCAATATTGCAGACACTATCAGTGATTTTAGCCGAAAAAGTCAAAATATTTGAATCAGGATAGCCTGTAGAATTCTCGTAGTTACTTTTTTCCACTGAAGATTGACGAAAAGAGAAACACAATGTCAAAGATGCATTTCCCCATTCCATTGACGTGTTGTAGTAAAAGTACCAACGGACAGTAATGACTAAAATTTTCCGATTTTGTCCTAATTATTTGGCTGCTTCTCTGGTCTTAACATTTGCAGGCATTTGTTACAGACATGCAAAAAATCGAATTTGCTGATTTTTTTGATTATTCTTTGATTTAGCAAATCACTGGATAGTTGTCTTAATTTTGAATTTTTTTCAAATAGGCTTGTTTGACCTTTTAACAATGCGAATTTTGCTTTGAATCCCCATGTTATATCATGCACCTGAGTTTGCAATACATTGTCAAATGCTGAAATAAAGCAAAATTTATATTTGCACTCTCATTGACACTAATCGCAAAAATCAACCATTTAATATTATGTTATTATTTCATAGCAATTGTTAGAGGGACATATTCTGAGATTTGTAAGTGGTCGTATGCCTGCATTTTTTTTCAGATTTCCACATGTACACATAACCTACCGACTAACCTACCTCTGAAATCAACAATATCCACAACGAATGAGGCACCCACCTTTTTTGTTATGAAACTAGAGCATGTTTTTTTATTTGACATTAATTTACACAGTGGCCGGTGGGTAAGTAAAAATACACCGCGGTTCTCGCACCGCTAAATCCCCCTGGCGGGAGCGGTTTGTTTTTTCAAATTATATTACATAATCATCAGCAAATACCCTAACCCCCCTTAAAAAAACCCAAAAATCCCCTTAAACCCCAACCCCCCCTTACACCTGGGCACCCCCCTTAACTTGTGCAACCCACTTTCAAACCACAACAAGCCCCTTTAAGCCGACAACCCCCCTTAAAACGCGGACAACCCCTTTAAAAACCCTACAACCCACCTTAAAAACCCCCAACAATCCCCTTAAGCCCAGACATCCCCCTTAAACCACCCGACATACCATGTGCAACTCCGCTCAAATGCATACGCACGGCGCGCCTAGCGCGTGCATGTCTGCAGGTCTGCGCATGCATTCGCGTATTATGTGCCACAAACCCCTTAAACCCAAAAACCCCCCTTAAACCCAAAAATCCCCTTAAACCCCAACAACCCCCTTAAACCTGGAACAACCCCCCCACCTTACACTTGTGCCGCCCACCCCTTAAACCACAACAATCCCCCTTAAAGCCCAACAAACCCCTTAAACCGGACAACCCCTTTACCCGGACAACCCACCTTAACCCCAACAATCCCCATTAAACCCCTTCTCCCCTGCTTTGGGGCAGAAGTCCGCAGATTGAATTTCACAAATTAATATTCAGACCAGCTGCAGCAGTGACCTGAAAATCAAACTCATTTTGGCCTAAAACAAGTACATTTTCAAAGTACGACTTGAATGCTTTTTCACAACAACCACATTCCAATCAAACCGATGTCAGAAACATCCCTGAATCGGCCCGACTAAAGCGGCGCATAAGTTTGTGTCTACATGTTGTCAAAATTAGTGCAACCGTTTTGCAAAACTGCAAACAAAGAAAAGAAACCCAATTCAAACCCTACAATCAGTACAAACAAACCGCTGGTGCCAATTCCAAGATTTTGAATCAAGTCTATATTGTGCACGCTGTGAAATTATCCTAGCCGCACGCAGACAATTTCACAATTCAACATTTCACCGTAAGACGTGGAATGTTCAGTGAGATTCGTACGTAGGTAGCTGTAAATAACTCGCGATTTTTTCATATTTCCTTCACAACTATGAAGCCGTGAATTCAATTTTAGCACTCTACAAAATCAAGGAACCTAGTCAACCAACATTTACGCTATAGAGTGGGTGGAATTGAATGCAGGAGAGGAAAATAGAAACAATCGAGTCACATTCGTGTGGTGCTCTGTGTGGCGTGAATCGCGTTTATTGCTTGTAAACTGTATTTTGCATTGAAAATTCGTTTCGCCATTTTTGTAAACTATGAGTCATAATGCAGCGGGAATTCAAAATTGGCTAACACATCTATCATCTGTATGAAATCCTTCATGTACATGTAGAGAGATCGGATATACAACAGAAATGTTCCATGTTGACGAGTCAGGACTCCGTAAGAGGTAAAAAAATAATTAAAATACATATGAAATACATGAAATCAATTTAATTAGCTGTAATTATGCACAAACATCTATCAATTTTCCCAAGGGTATTAATCATAACTCCCACTGGTCCAGGAAAGTTTTCAGTCCCAGAACAACCCCCCCTTAAACCCCGACAAGCCCCTTTAACCGCAGACAACCCACCTTAAACCCCAACAATCCCCACTTAAACAACCCAACAACACCCCCCCCTTAAAGCTGGACAACCCCCCCTTAACTCCGGACAACCCTTAAACCTGGACAACCCCTTAAACTCGTGCAACCCACCTTAAACCACACCAAGCCCCCTTAAGCCCATAAACCCCCCAACAACCCCATTAAAAAAAAACAATCCCCCTTAAACCCAACAACCCCCTAAAGCTGGACACCCCTTAAAACCCGACACCCCCTTAAAAAACCCAGACAACCCACCTTAATCCCCAACATCCCCCTTAAACCCAAACACCCCCTAGCTGGACAACCCCCCGTAAAAACCCGAACCCCCCCTTAACCTGGACAACCCACCTTAAAAACCTAATCAGTAATCAGCGGCGAGAGTACTTGTATGATTCCCCACCCCTCCACCAAGCTTCATCATCCCCCCAAACATCAAAATCGGACTTATGGATCTTCAGATATTTTGTTCCCAAGCTTTTTGGGTCAAAAATACCACCACCCCATTAACTCCTTGATTATGCACATTAGGTAACCTACTTAGCTATGCACACGCCCCCTAATCTAATCAGATTAAGGCCATGCAGTCCGTCCCACCCACCAATCCCACATCACCATAACCCTTATGGTCTCATGTTTCGGCGTTCACAAGATTGTTGGGTAAAAATACCCTCAACTTAACTCATTACTTATGCAAAGTAGGTACCTAAGTAGCATATGCCACACCCAAAATCTAATCAGATGATGGGCATGGCAGTCCGATCCACCCAGCCCAGTCACATCACCATACCCTTATGGGTCTCATGTTTATCATCGCGTTCACAAGATTTGTTGGGTAAAATACCCCAAATTAACTCATTAATTATGCCAAATTAAGGTCCCTAATTCATATGCGCACCCCATAATCTATCAGATGAGTGCAGGGCAGTCGATCCACCACAAGTTCACACCTCACCATAACGCTTATGGGTCTCATGTTTTTCAGCGTTCACAAGATTTGTGTTGGACGCCGCCGACGCTTTGACTGATAGCATAATCCCATAATCCCCCCTTCTGCTTTTCAATCCAGGGGTATAATAATTACCAAATTCCCTTTTAACAGAAAGTGTTTATAATCCACCGCAGATAGGTTTCTTTTGGTGGACCCCGGATCAGGGGGTGTACCGAGGCAATGGAGCCAGGAGAAGCAACATTGCCCAGGTAATCCACTCCAGCACCACAAACAGACCAAATTCCTGTGAAGCAGGGCGGATCCAGGATTAAAAAACGTCAAAATTACAACCGGGGGGCTGAAACGCTGAAACTTGTCCAAAAGCTTCCAAAATGGGCTGAGTTGTCAAGATTTTGCAGAATACCGGGAGCTCGCGCACCTTCCGCCCGCCTCCCTGGATCCCCGCCGCGCCTGATGTGAAGCACACAAAAATTAACCCAATATACAGTAATTTGGCCTAAATTAGGCCACAATCATTCAATATCAGAAGAAACCAATATTATCAATTTTTAAAATCCCGATATTTCTTATAAGGGAAGCAACCCTCACTGTCCTCAGTATGTCCACTCATCAGATATCAAAATGCCCTTTAAACTCTATCCCAAACCAGCTGATCACAGTGCTATACAGTCGGGGACAGAATAAAGCGACCATGCGCGTCGGACGTAATTTGACAGTGGCAGAACAAATGTCAGCCGTGAAGAATATTCTGTGAACATTTAAAGCTTATTGAAACAGAAATTTTACTTACGGAATTAATTGTGTCCGTGCGTCGAAAACCCTACTCCCAATAGGGGCATGTTTTTGTTGACATTTTAAATCATATTTTTGTTTTCGAACATGCCCCTCCCATATTACACATTCAAACCAATCACCGTAACGCGCTTGTGCCGATTTGACCAAACCTTGACAAAAGCACAATTGGTCGGCTAATTCTGGTCCTGAACTATAGAGAATAATTTGAAAAAACAAATTCAAATTACGATATGAAAAATTCAGTGTGCCAGGACATGTGTCCTCTTTTGTGCACATATGTACACCTGTACCGTGTGTCCCCCAAAAAAAACGCAACACTTGGTGGCAGGCGCCAGAAGGTTTTGAACAAAAGCACCTGACGACTTATTCTGTTTTAAGATAAATGGGAACTGTTAGCTAATAATCTCCTGAAAAGTTCATAAAGGGAGAGTCAATATTTTTCACGATATAACCCCAGAATCAAGTAACCTGCAGGACCCATTTAACACCAGAATTGAGCCGCTATTAACTACAAATACGGCACTGTACGTTGCGCGAGAACCACCAATATGGAATCTCTAAATTCAACCAAAAACCCCATTTTTCCTTTTTTAAAGAACAATGGAATTAACAATATTAACATATAGACGTTTCCATTGGTAATACAAGCTACAAACATGCATTTTAATTAACACACTTAAAAAGATCGTAATTGGAATGTATGAGCAATAACAACAATGCTTCGTTTGTAAACAACAACACTCTTCGTTTGTCCAAATAAGATAGCATCTGGATTCGAGCTATCATTCATAACACGATTTTGTGACGGTACACAAAGAGTTATCTTAACCCAAAACTTAATGACAGAATTAATAATAACATTGTTATGAATTTGTGTTTGAAAACATAGGTTTTCTTCATAAAGTTGAGAATGTAACCTTATTTTCAGTAACAAGCAAGTTGCAGCCCAACGCATTTTATCATTTATCATTTTAATAATTTGGATTTGTCTATGACTTAGTCCTGAGTTTTATATCTTCTTGAACATTTTATCACCATAAATTAATGTTTTAAAATCATTATCCCCCCCCTTTTACTACTAATATGTAAATGCAGTGATTTGACCCAGTAGAAGTTGTTCTTTCTGGCAACAGAGCGGTCACCGCCCGTGTGGATTCGTGGCACCTGTGGTTTGGTGGGTTGGATGGTGTACTTTGCAAGCCCCGTTTGGGATGCGGACCCTGAAGGGAATGACTAATTGGTAACTGATACAATCGAATAAAGAATGGTCCTTTAATTTTGTAATTGATGTTAATGGCGGGTATTTCACTGTATTTGGTAAATGATAATATGAATATACCTTTAACACTGCCCTGGACCCATGAGACCTGATTAAAAGTGTGTTGAAATTGATAGCTGCTTTATGCATAATTACAATACACCGCTAATTTTATTTTTTGTATTTGATATATTATATGCTTTAACAAAACACACTGCCCTTGACCCATATGGGAGCTATGATTAACACTGCCTTGGCCTCAAGGCAGCCATTTTAAAAAATGGTGATTTTTAATAGTCTCTGCATGTGTCTACGGATATAATTGTTTCTCCAAATGGTTTGATTTTTTGTTTCAATATATGATATTATCACGTAGGACAATGTGTGTATTGAAATAAAAATGCAGTAAAAAAAATTCACGGTCATTGGGACCGCTAGTGGCATCTGCCGTCGCGGTTTGGAGGGGTCGAAGGTGACATGAGGTCACCAAGGTGACATGAGTTCAACCACGGTGCCATGAGTTCACCAAGGCTGACATGATTTCACCAGGTGACATGCGGTCACCACGTGTCACGTGGGTAACATGAGGTCACCAAGATCACACAGGGTCACAAATGGTGACATGAGGTCACCACAACATGCTCCCAACGCACCACATTCCCCTCCCTGACACACCCGCCCTCCATGCGCTCCCCACCCGACCCCTCCCGACACTTATTTGTGAATGGGCAAAGGTATGTGAGGTCCCAAAGTTCACATGAGGTCAACCAAAGGTCACGTGAGGTCACCAAGGTCCACCCCCCCCCCCCAAAAAACGGATGTAATGAGGTCACCAAGGTCATTGGGGTCACCAACGGTCCATGGGGTCACCAAGGTCAAACACCTGATCCCACGCCCGACGCACAACTCCGACCCCTCCCCAACGCACCCCACCCCGACGCCACCCACCCGACGCACCCCACCCCGCCCCCTCCACAAAATATCCCACCCTCCCTGACGCACCCCCACCACTACCCCCCACTCCGGCCCCAACACCCCACCATTGCCCCCTCAATAGGATTCACAAACAAGATGTATGGTATAGTAGTTTTCATGTATCAAAGGAATTTTTGCATATCCGATGTAACGTTTTAGCGATACCAGCAATTATTGCATATTTAATTAGCTCATTTGCATACAAAAGCCGCATGTATCAGGAACGTTAAAATGGCAAAGAAGATGCACACCAGAAGGGTTTTTGCGAAGTGAAGGAATTTTACATGTCCGATGTACCATTTATAAAATAAGTGATTACGCTGATTTTTGCCATATTAATGAGCTCATTTGCATATGTTAATTTCCCGGAAATATTTATGCCCCAACATCTAAGCAGGTCGAGAAATCTTTAACCCGCTTCCTTCCACCAAGTGACATATTATACGCCTTACGGACTCCCGATATTAAATTCCCACAAGCCTTGCGGGAAGGTTAACATTTTTGACAGGCAAAAGGTCAAATGAGGTCACCAAGGGCACATGAGGTCACCAACATGTCACCCCACCCCGTTCCCTAGCTGTAGTCCCTGGCCCCTCCTTCGCAACTAGCAAACATGGAGGCTCAGATGGCGGGTGCTCATTCGGGGCCTGAGAAATACGTGCAAAAAAAGCGGGAGGACGATATCATCGTATTTACGAAGTACATGCGCAGTAGGGTTTACAACCCCTCCGAACAGGACAATAATTGAAGCATTGTGATAGCTCTTTGGCCCAACAGTGAGGTTGGGAAAAGAGTTTAGAGAAAAAAATCAATCAGGAAACAGGAGGGAGGAACATTGGCAGGATGAGCTTGAAAAAAGAAAAAGCTAAATATAGCGAGATGATGAAATACGTGAAACTCCGAAACGGGACGGTATTGATCTACAACCAGGCCTATATAGTAATTATAAATAAAACTGAATAAATAAAGCTCATCAATAAATTAATTATTGTTTTTCTCAATCAAAAATATAAAAATAATTTCATCCTGTTTTCAACACGATTGTGTTTAGCTTTTTCGTTTCAATTAATCTTATTGTAGGGAAACAAAAGTCAAGGATTAATGAAACAGTGGTGGTAACACTAAGGCCAATATATGGCG